>JABFEV010000369.1:0-57224 GCA_013618395.1 Fusarium domesticum | reverse complement strand
GTCTTTTTCTTCTTTTCTTTTCTACTCCAAGCATCGAAGAAACATTGTGTCATCCTCCCATGTATCACCATCCGTCTCACACCGGAGAGATCGACATTGAACAAGGGAGCGAGATGGTCGGATGTTTAGATATGCAGTCACGCGCTTGTCATCTGCCGTGCAAGGTGTTAAAATGTCTTGAAGATTTTGAATCCATGTAACGTTTGAAAGATGGGAAACGTCACTATAGGAAAAAAAGTTCCAAAAGAAATGTTTTAGAATGAAAATAATTCTACCGTCGTTAATCGCGACGGAGACATCCTGACTGCATGCCTATATTTAAAATAAGAAAAAATTCCGTACTCCAAACTTCCGTCAAACCCATCGTTATTCCATATCCTAGCATTTTCAAAACTGACCGTTTTCCCTATAATCATACCATTTCATTGCCAAGTGATCTTCAAACGCCTCTAAACTAGGCTCTCTGTCAAAAACCAGCATCTGTACATCTCCTTATCGCTCATCGCGCTTAGTGACCACCGACCTGGCCCCTGGGCAGGGGATGAATCCAGCAGACAGCTAGGTTGAGCGCGATGTGGATGATACCGATGACCCAGAAGCCCATGGCAAAGTCCTCGCCCTGGTTCATGAACCTGAAGACGATGGCAAAGATAACACCGCCCAGGTTGCCGCCGCCGCCAGTAAGACCGGACAGAAGGCCGTTGGCAGAGGGGTGGACGTGAGGCACAAGCGCAAAGTTGGCGCCGTTTCCGGCCTCGTGGAAGATGGACATGAGAACGATGAGACCTACGAATGTGCCGACCGTGCCGCCGTTGGCCTCGCTAGGGTTGACCTTGCCGATGAGGATGAGAAGGGCACCAGTCAGTACACCGCAAGCAGTGATCCAGCCCTTCTTGAGCCAGAGGTTACGTCCAAAGTTGTTGTAGAGGATGTCGGCAATGACACCGCCCAGGGGCCTGTTGACAAAGTTGAGGAAGCCAAAGATTGCTGCATAGTTGCTGGCTTGAGTCTGGTCCATGTGGGGGAAGTTCTTCTTCAGGTAAGAGCTCAGGATAGCGTTGATGGCAAGCTCACCGCCAAAGGAACAGGCATAGGTAGCAACATGGAACAAGGTCTGAGGAGAGTAGACAACAGGCAGTGCGTCTTTGAAGCTAGGCTTGACCACAACTTCACCCTTGGCAATCTCCATGGCCTCGTTGCGAGAGAGTGAGTGTTCATTGTCGCCAACCTTGATGTCCTTCTCCTTGCCGGGGCTGTTCTCCTCGTCCGAGGCAGATCGATCAGGAGTGCTGATGGGGGTCACATCTCCAGAAGAGGAGACGCCGTGGGCCTCCAGATTCATGCGGATCTGGTGAGCTTGGTCGTCCCAGCTCCCCATAGGGGTGTCAGGGCAGAAAAAGAACATGGAAATACCGCAGACGAGCAGACAAATGAGAGGAACGACAAAGGTAACCCGCCATGCCTTGGAAGGGCTGAGGCCCTGATGAGCGACGAGCGAGTCAAAGACGGCGGGCATGATGAAGTAAGTAATACCACCGCCGGCGTTACCCCAACCACCAGCCAGGGCGTTGGCGGTGCCGACAATGTTCTTGTCGAAGAAGCCAGTGCACCACACCTGGCAAGGGACAAAGGTAGCACCCAAGACACCAATGAAAAATCTGGAAATGTAGAGACCTGTGGCATCCTTCACGAGAGGAGCAAGGCCGATGGGGAGACAACCGAGAAGGATGAGGGCGGCGTATACTCTTCGAGGGCCAAACTGGTCACAAAGGGGTCCGGTGATGAAGCGGAGGAAGAGGGTTGCGCAGAGGGATACAATGTTGGAGTTGGCAATCTGAGCAGGTGTAAGACCGAGGTCTTTTCTGATCGTGACCGTCAATAGGGGTGGGAAAGTGTACCTGTTTACCCCTGAAGTTAGCCTACCATCACAGTCACCAAACACTCAGGTATCGTGAAGGACTTACCAGGCCCAAAATGAGAGCATGAAACCCATCCAGGAGAAGAAGAAGACCCGACCATGAGGATCGAGAAGGTTGAGAATCGGAATACTGCGAGCTTTCCTGGTGATAGGGTTGACCTCAGGGGCCTTCCACAACTGGGCAAATTGGATTCCCATTGTGTAGTGTTGTGATAGGGATTTTGAGAAAATCAATGATGAGAATGACCAAGAGTAAGAGAGAAAGTCGAGGCTAGTGGTTTAGTCTTGCTGCTGCTGCTGCTGTTGTTGTTGCCTTTGTCGCCGAGTGTTGTTGTTGATTCCAATCTCATAAGGGATGACCTTCAAGACCATATATACACCAGATAACCAAATTTTCATCAAATGTCAAACTCAAGTATCAAAATGATGCTGAATTTGACATCTCCGGATCTCCTCAGAGTTTTGTGCAGGCGCTCTGCAAGATATGGCTCGATAAGGTAGAGCTATCTTGTTGATGCGAATCTCACTGAGGCAGGGCTGAAGGGGAGGCTCTGTGTCCCGGAGCACGGAGATGCACAATCCAGATTGCTCCCATCTTCACCATACTGATCCTGTATGGGCGGGATTATAGATGGGGGTTAAGGCGGTCCGTTGTCTTGGAAGATCAACAGAGCCTCTCGTGGCTGACACCGGTCCGAATGAGTTTTGAGACGAAGACAACTAGATCTTGAACAAGAGAATGCGGCATACATGACCAGACAGGCTTCTGGAAGATGTTGAATTCAGGTTATCAACCAGCAAAGGCTGAAGATCTGTCTGCTCATCTGCATCCCTTATCCAGTCAGATGAGGAAACTTCTCTCCCAGCAGCCTCAACCCAAGTCCCAAGAGATAAGCCCCGCAGGATAGAACAGCTGTCGGTACTAACACTATCCCGTGTTCTCTAGCGTCCAGTAGTATTGCGAAAAATCCCTTGTTTCGGGGGATGCAGGCCACTGAGACGAGCGTATGTGGGAGACGACAGAGATAAGGACTTGCGTCGTACTGCATTGAGGCTGCCATGTGCCGAAAGCTTGGAGCTTGACCGACACCCACTAGGTGCGGCTCAAACTGCCCACCTATGATAAGTGATGGTTCCAAGACAGATTGCCATGATGCCGTTGGACGATAACAGGGGGGTGTGACGAAACTACGGCCGATACAGGACCCAAGAAAAGGGAAAGGGAGGGACAAGGCTGAGGCGATGTCGTGTGGCGGCTGGACGGTGTCGTGTCGGGGGTTCTGGCTAGTGCCAAGTTGGATCAGAGAGAGAGATAAGGTGAGGTGAAGTTTGAATCTCCGCGGAGAGAAGATTGGCGGAGCAGGGCTGGTACAGTAGTATAGACTGTAGCTTGGGGAGATAAAGATAGAAGCCTAGTCTCTTACGACTACATCCTAACAATTCATGGGGGAAGCAGGGGGGTTAGATAAGGTCGGGGTTTAACGGCCATGTTCCTAGATTTAAATGCGTCGAGGCCCGTTTGGAGAAGGCAAGCATATGATCCGCAGCCAATCGTTCCATTTGGGTTTCTCAACTGCGTAAAGATGGTGTTGTTGCCAAACAAACTTGGCTGACTTTGAACTCGGCCCCTCAGGCTATCCGGATCTGGATTTGGTTCAGGGGTTCTTCTTGCCTGTAGTTTTCGTTGAGACATGTGAAATAGTTATCGCAGTGGTGATTCGCCCAGGCTGCTGGTAAGGATTGTGGTATCTCTGCGGCCGTTCGGTGAAGATTTGTGCCCGTTCACATGTTTCTGAAATGGTAGCTCGAGGCATAAGGCATTCTCAACTAGCCATGGTGTGTCAAGATCGAACAGCGTGTCGAAGCTATATTACTCAGTTAACACGGCCGCAATCAAATATTTCAAGAATTATGCGGAATCACCTAGAGCTTAGGAATGGCTCGAGAGTCGACAGCCTTGAAGCTGCTGGCATCCAAGCATTCGACAGCTAGCGAAACTCAAAAAGCCACTCACTTCCTTTTGAACCCTAGAACAAGAGGCCTCTCGTTCCTGGTGTAATGAGTACGTCCGCTCGAGCACTAGCAGGAGCTTCTTGACATTGGATGTTGTCGCCAAAGAATGTGGTTACTGCATGGCTGCACCCCAACGGGCGCGCCTTTTTTTCTCCAGGCAAGGCGTTGTCGTTACTCGGACCGGCTGAGCACCGAGGATGAGACGACGTGCATTTCAATCCTACTGTGAGAGGCGGCCGTGATATTTCGAATCGTTACAAGATCGTTGCGAATGGATGTATGCGGTAAATTACAAGTAGGTATTCAGAAGGCCGACATTACCAAGCAGCAGGAGTGGCCGGCCACTGGGCAAGTACAATCACAACACACCTGGAGATGTTTGGTCAGCCACAATCCGGTGGCCTTCGTTCTGTTGGTGAAAGGTACGCTTATCCATTCTTCGTCACAAGTGAAGGCAGGAGGGACCCGAGTTTGTCTTCTTGCCTGGTATCTTTTCGAGTGCCCCTCTATTCTTCGGACTTGAATATTTTATAGGGTCTCTCTTCTATCCTGGGCAAAGTTTCTGGTGGCCTTGAACAACTAGTACTCTTGACGTTGAACTTGTCTTGGCCAAACAAGACAAGCTTACATCGATTAAAACCTAGATCGGCTGGTTGTCTTTGCCAGGCATTTTTGGCTGAATTCTAGAATCTACAGTGCTTAGCTATCGAAACAAATGCAACGATTTGAAGAAATAAGGCTTACTAAGTTTATATTTATACATCAGAGTAGTCTGCCATCTTTCCTTTCATGTACTGACTATGAAATAAGCTTACTATCAATCATCTAATTGAATAACTAAAGATACCCAGCGAAACCAGATTCGAATAAACTATCGAGAAAATATTCTCTTTCAGAGTGCGGTTATGATTCCCTGTCAGTGTCTGTCCATCGCAACATCACAACCCCAGCATTTCCAACCCCTGTAACACGGGCGTTCAGGACAACCGTGAATACCCAAGTACAAATGGTGCGTAGTTTATGTAGATTTCTTTAACATGGCGAGTTTGGCTTCTACTAACTAACTATCCTTGCGTCTTGCCATGCGCCACATTAGAGCAGATTCTTTAACTGTTCCAATAACACAACCGAACAGGCGGAGCAACGCAACAACGTACAAAGTAGACAGTTTCAGTAGTCGAGAGGGAGCGTAACAAACGCGTGTCGCAAACTTGTGACAAAAGTTCATTTGCAGGGATAACTTATACATCTTGGACCTAACCAAGGGCGACCGATTACTCAAACAGCATAGATGCGAAAATCCGTTATATTGGCCATGTTTTTCTTGGTCAGGGAGCAATAGCCACCAATAAATCGATTAATGAACCTTGGCATTGTTTACTTTTGGGGGAGTTTTCCCTTCTTTTTACCTCCCTCAGCAACCAACAACCAACAACCAGTAGTTACAACTAACCCCCTTTTTCTCGTACTGTAGTGGAAACAGGCACTGTGAAACACCAGAGGCTACAGGGTCTGTTGCATATCATTGTGTCTGGGTTACTTAAAGTTTCGTATTCAGCCAGCTTGCTAATTCTTGCCTTTTCATGTTTCCCTTTTATTTAAGTTATTCTATTCAAATTGATATATTTTATTGCATTTTTACATCATCATACGTCCGTTCATCTTATTCATCGCCACGTTAGGCCACTATTTCTACGCTGTAACTAAATACCTTAAACCCAACTCTATTTCGTCCCCCTCTTGGCACCTCAAACGGGCTGGCTCCCTCCTCTAACCGCTCTTGCTTGGTTGCCCCGGCCAGCCGACTTACAGGACTGCCTTGGTCCTCCCCTCACCTTTCCTCTCGACAAAACAACCAAGATTTTAGATCGCAAGCGACGAACATATTAGAGATGGCAACGTTTGTGAGGCATGCGCTTCAGAAAAGATACGATGACGATGACGATGACGATGACGATATCAACTGGTGGTATAGCGATGTAAGCAACACAACCTCCATCATTCTTCTCCGTCGTCATCGCCAAGCTCCCAGAATCGACCGCGTGCGACATGATAATCTAACAACATTAGACGGCAACAACTGTCAAGTGGACAGTCTTTAGCGCTGTCGTTCTGCTCCTCATACTCTGGGTTGTCGGTGGTCGCATGCACGCCAAAAGACGTATCGAAAAGGGCCTCCGACCTCTAGCCTATCACCGAGTAAGTCCTACCGTTTGGCAGAAACCACGGCAGTTTTGAAAGACGCTCTGCTGACACTAGACAGTGCTTCGTTGGCAGACGCGTGATGTCCCGCGTCGACCCCAGATACGCACAACCTCCCCAGGCGTACACCTACTCCAACTACCCACCGCCACCCGATGGTTACAACTACAACTATGCGCCGAACCCCAATGGATACCAGATGAACAACATGCCTCCGCCGCCTATCTACGACCCCAGTCGACCTCCTCAGTACGAGCCTTCGCCCGGCGCTAACAAGATCGATCCGACGCAGGGACGAGAGAGACGCGATGACGGTCCAGCCTACGATGCACCCCCAGGCCCACCCAGGTAATGGGTATGGCGGACGGTATGGGCGAAAGGATACCCTTGTGGAGGATAGTGTCACAGTAACAAAGCAACAATACACTCTTGGCATGCGATAAGGGGCATCGATGCAATCAGCAGTCTAGCGTGCGAGTGAATACGTGAGATAGTTTACGAATTGATATTGCTATAACAGTACGACGTTCCTTTCCTATCCTATCAAAACATCTAGTCCAAACTCCATTCGCCATGGGTATAATTCCAAGTACTCAAAAACATCTCATCTTTGCTAATCCATATCCATCGCATCTGGATCGTCGTCTACAGGCGACACATCCAGGTTATTCATCGATTCGTTAGGCGTCGTTGCCATCGTGGTACCCCCATCCCTTTGCAACTGCTGCTGCTCCCGCGTCCGATGTCGCGACTCAATAATGGCCTTGCGAACGCTGTCCTTTTCCTCGGGCACAGAGAGCGACTTGGGATCGCTGTATAGCACAACCTGCATGCCGGCAAGCTCGCCGTCGTTGTTGGCCAGAATAGAAGGCGGTATACGATTCAAGTCCAGGTGTTTCTCAATGTCAGAGAGAAAAACCAGCTTGCCGGAATTTTCAGTTTCGCTATCAGAGGACAGCTCATCGTCGATGTTGTAGATGTAGACTTTATGGCTGGAGTCGTCCAGGCGCATTGTATCATCGGGTACAGTGCTAGCGTTAGCGGAAGAGGACGGGTGCGCAATGGTCAATGATGGATCGGAAGGTGCTTCGACCGGAACATAAAGCTTGGAACCACCTTGCTCTGTTAGAAGATAAAAAGGTATTAGTGACTGTATCGACATAGAAGACGGGTCGAGGCGAGATAATCATACCAAGATTAAGTAAACTTAGGCGCTTAGAAAGGCGTTCGTTGTCCTGAGACTCGGCCTTTCTCTTACGCCGTAGCCGTCTTGCCTTGCCGATGCCATCCGAGGCGATCGTTGCACCAGAGGTTGGCAACGCGGAAGAGACGGATTGTGTGCCTTGCGCCATGGTATCGTGTATAAGATGATGATGATGATGATGAGATGCGACAGTGCCTGGGTTTATCGGATCTGGTCAATGTTCCCCCGCGCCGAAAAGGTTTCTTCCGCCGAAAAAATCAGGGTGGTTCCCGTTAAACCCTCTCTAATCTCCTGGGTGAGAGGCGAACGACAAACTGCAGGGAGAAAAGGAGACAAAGAGGATGTGCTCTTGATGATGAGCTGCAGTCGAGTGTGATTTGATACCCTTTCTTACCCCTTCCCTTCACAAAGACTTATTGCCAGATGTTGTCCGGCATCAGTCGTAGCGTTGGTGGCCGTTGCAGCAGTTGCTCCAGCATAAGCTACTTCAGCTCGGCCTGTCGCGGTATTGGTATTAGCACGAGGAATGGAGGCAGTCAGAGTGACAGCGGTCTCGGTACTGGCTGCAGGCTTCGGGGCGATCGTAGGCCTTTTGTATCTTGTTTGACTCATTCTCGTTCTTGTAGAAGTTTCTACGTCCAGGCCCGCCCACCACTATCCCCATCCTCCGGCTTCCAGCCCACATCCACATCCACGCCACTGCAACAGTTACATATTCTTTCATTACAGGCCCCTCCACGGCCCATCCTTGCCTCCCGGTCTTTCCCCTCCACAGCAACCGACAACTTCTTCCGACAACTCTCCACCACCACCAACGTCTGCCCCTCCTCGTCCTCGTCCACCTTCTCACGATCAAAGACAACCACCCTACGCGAGAAACTTAGACACTTTCGATACCGATTTCCTCTTCACAGTCGGTCTTACTCCAGCGCAACCATGGCTGCTGATCTTGAGTGGCCCGCTGCGCGCGTGCGCAAGACCTTTCTCGAGTACTTTGAGCAGAAGGGCCACACGATAGGTATGCGATAGTGCGGACACGATTAATTATCAGCCTGCACGGGCTTCAAGACACCCACTGAAGCTCACCAGCTTCGTCGTACACTTCATCATTCTATCAACGACTCCTGCTAATGACCACCTCAACCTTCTGCAGTCCCCTCCTCTTCTGTCGTTCCTCACAATGACCCCACCTTGCTCTTCACCAACGCGGGCATGAACCAATTCAAGCCTATTTTCCTCGGAACCATTGGCAAAACCGATCCCATGGCCGGCCTCAAGTCTGCCGTCGACAGTCAAAAGTGTATTCGTGCTGGTGGCAAACACAACGATCTGGACGATGTCGGCAAGGATAGCTATCACCACACCTTTTTCGAGATGCTGGGTAACTGGTCCTTTGGTGACTACTTCAAGACGGAGGCTATCCAGTATTCCTGGGAGCTTCTGACCAAGGTCTACGGCCTCGATCCCGACCGCTTGTACGTCACATACTTTGAGGGCGATGCCGAGCTCAAACTCGAGCCTGATCTGGAGGCCAAGGACTTGTGGTTGTCTGTTGGTGTTGCTGAGGACCATATCCTGCCCGGCAATATGAAAGACAACTTTTGGGAGATGGGTGACCAGGGTCCTTGCGGTCCCTGCAGTGAAATTCACTACGACAAGATTGGTGGTCGAAATGCCTCTAGCCTTGTTAACATGGATGATCCTATGGTAGTCGAGGTCTGGAACAACGTCTTTATGCAGTATGACCGACAGCCCGACAAGAGTCTCAAGTCCCTCCCCGCCAAGCACATCGACACTGGCATGGGCTATGAGCGACTAGTCTCTGCTCTGCAGAACACCGTCTCCAACTACGCCACCGATTGCTTCACTCCCCTCTTCAAGAAGATCGAGGAGGTTACTGGTGCCCGTCCTTACACCGACAAGTATGGTAAGGACGACGCTGATGGTATTGACACCGCCTACCGAGTCGTTGCCGACCACATCCGTACTCTTTCCTTCTCTATCGCCGATGGTGCTGTTCCCAACAACGACGGCCGAGGCTATGTTGTCCGACGTGTTCTGCGACGAGGTGTTCGATATGCCAGAAAATACTTCAACGCCGATATCGGCGCATTCTTCTCCAAGATCTTGCCCGCTCTGGTTGACCAGATGGGTGAACAGTTCCCCGAGCTCGTCAAGAAGCAGCAGGACATCAAGGAGATCCTCGACGAAGAAGAAGTTGCTTTCGCCAAAACTCTGGACCGTGGTGAGGCTCAATTTGAAAAGTATGCCGCCCAGACTGCCAAGGATGGCCTCAAGAAGCTGGATGGCGACGTCGTATGGCGTCTGTATGACACATTCGGCTTCCCTGTTGACTTGACCCGGTTGATGGCCGAAGAGCGAAACCTCGAGATCGATGACCAAGAGGTCGAGGCTGCTCGTATCAAGGCTCGTGAGGCTAGCAAGGCCGTCAAGGAGTCCGTCCAGACCTTTTCCAAGCTTAACGTACACCAGATCGCCGAGCTCGAGCAGCAGCTCAAAGTGGAGCGAACGAATGATGATGCCAAGTTCATTCAGGGTGACAGCAAGGGCAAGGTGCAGCTCATCTACGACGGCAAGTCCTTTGTCAAGTCCACCAAGGACATCCCTGAGAAGACAGCGCTCGGCCTGCTGATCGACAACACCAACTTCTATGCCGAGTCCGGTGGTCAGGTTGCTGACACTGGACGCCTCGTCATTGACGATGTTGCCGAATTCAAGGTTTTGGACGTCCAGAACTATGGTGGATACATCCTGCACAGTGGTTACATCGAGTATGGCGCCCTCTCGTCCGGTGACGAGGTTATTTGCGAATACGACGAGCTTCGACGATCACCCATCCGAAACAACCACACTGGTACTCACGTGCTGAACCATTCGCTCCGTGAGGTTCTTGGAGATGAGATCAACCAGAAGGGTTCTTTGGTGGATAGCGAGAAGCTGCGATTCGATTTCTCTCACAAGACTGGTGTCAAGATTGACGAGCTCAAGAAGATTGAGGATATGTCCAACTCCTACATCCGCCGCAACCAAAAGATCTTTTCCAAGGATGTCGACCTTGACCTTGCTCGCCAGATTGAGGGCTGCCGCGCCGTCTTTGGGGAGACCTATCCCAACCCCGTACGTGTCGTTTCCATCGGCAAGGATATCGATGAGATGCTTGTCGACCCCAGCAACAAGGAATGGCGCCAGTACAGTGTCGAGTTTTGCGGTGGCACTCACGTCGACCAAACAGGTTTGATCAAGGACCTCGTTATCGTCGAGGAGAGCGGTATCGCCAAGGGTATCCGTCGCATTATCGCCTACACTGGCGAGGCGGCGCACCAGGTTCAGCGCGAGGCTGATGAGTTCACCAAGAAGCTGGATGCTCTTGATAAGCTACCCTTTGGCCCTGAGAAGGAGGCGCAGATCAAGGCTGTGTCACAGGAACTCAACCAGTTGACAATCTCCACACTCACCAAGGATGCTTTCAACAAGCGTTTCCAGAAGATCACTGCTTCCGTGGTTGCGGAGCAGAAGAAGCGCCAGAAGGCCGAGTCCAAGACTGCTCTGGATACTGTCCTGAAGCACTTTGAGGCCGATAAGGAGTCCAAGTGGTACGTTGGCCGTCTGCCCATTAGCGCCAACGCCAAGGCCATTGGTGATGTGGTGAAGCATTTCCAGGGTAAGGACAAGGAGAAGACGGTGTATCTGTTCGGTGGTAGCAAGGAAGAGGGCGCCGTGGCCCACGGTGTCTACGTTGGAACTGTAAGTTGTATCTCGATCACGGCACTTGGAACTCATACTAACACTGCTGCAGCACGTTTCTTCCCAGGGCGTCACTGCTGAGCATTGGGCTGCGACTGTGTCCGATGTCATTGGCGGACGATCTGGTGGCAAGGAGCCCGCTCGACAGGGCCAGGGTACCAAGCCCGAGAACATCGACGAGGGTGTTGAAACGGCCACCAAGTGGCTCAACGAGAAGCTTAAGCTATAAGTGAGATGTAGCATGTGACATCTTTTGATGATGGGACGCGGTGCCTACTTGGAATTTGGGGTTTATGTATTTCGGACAACTGATAGGGGTTCTAGGCTGGGGTAAAAAAAAATGGAATGTGATATTCATATAGAGCACACATGTGCATGAATGCTCCGTGTGAGACGGTGGCAGGGATGAAAAGGATCAAGATATAGCGAATGCACTAATTAGATGAAGAGTTTGGTAGCGGCGTATATATGTATTATTTACATAATCTTGTCCTGATGGCTATTTGTACATGTTTGCTTTTCTATTACAGGCCGTCCGCCGTGTCTGCTCGGACTATTCCTACACGGTCACCAGCACGCTGGCGTTTCGATAATGCGATACCAGAGGATTCTCGCCGCTGCGGGTTTGGGTGTCTTCGACGTACGCCCACTTGCGCAAGAAGTCACCGTGGGACATGACACGGGTCAGCTTGCCCGTGATGGCTCGGTACATGGCCTCGGTTACGCGGAAGTCAGTCGGGAAGAGAATATCAAAATATCCTTGATGGACCTAGAATGAAGTTGTGGTTAGCGAAAGGGTGTGCGGATACCGAGGCGGTCGAGTACTGCTTACAAGAGGCGTCGTGACGGGCACCATGCGGCGTTGGTATCGCGTCTGGACAACGGGGGCGTTCAGGCCTTTCACAGCCTGGGGAAGCCAGTCAAAATCCGATGTCAGAAGACGGTGCGCGGGAAAGTATTTCTCGAGGACGTCAAAGAATTGCATGAGGCGGGTGGGGATGAACTCGGGATCGGAGAGATTGGCAGAAAAGGGCATCTTGGTGGATAGATACCGCAGCGCGGCGTTGGTCGGATAGGGCTTTGGGTAATTACCGCCCGTGGCAGCGTGGCGGACACGGAAGTATCGAGCGGCAACGGGGTCGAGTTGGTGGACGTAGAATTCATAGAAGTCGCCGTCGCCATCAATGAGGACATGGCCCTGCAGTGGCTGCTCGGTAGCGACGTCGTAACGGATGCAGTCGTGAGAGAAGTTGTCAAAGACCTCCATGGCGAGGAAGAAGCAAGGCGAGGGAACATACTGGTCCCAATCGAAAATGGAACGGTTGATGATCTCGACCTTGTCGGCGTGGCCACGTGAGGCGGCCGTGGAGAGGAGATGCTTGTTTTGCATAGCGGCAAGGGACGACGAGATCTCGATAATGTTGAACTTTGTTCGAGCGTAGACCTGAGGGTCGACCTCGCGGATGTAATCGAGGATGTTGAGCATGAGGGTTCCGCGACCGGCGCCCATCTCATATATGAGGAGATCATGGTAGGGATAGGTGGTCAGACGGTAGTTGGAGACGAGGTACCGAGCGATGGCCTCGCCGTAGTAGGGACGGAAGAGCTCGGTGGGCGTATGCCAGAGCTGTCGGGTGGGATTGTCGCCGTCGCGATCGTCGAGATGGTCTTCGAATTCGGTATAGCGACGGCCTAGTTCGGATTGAAACTCGAGTTCGTCGCGCATTGAAGTGAAATCGAATGGTTCGCCGGGGCTAAAGATCACGGCCTGCTTGGAAAAGTAGCCGTATGAGGGGTTGTATAGACTATCTGTGAATTGGCAACGTTAATTGATGTATAGCTAAAGCGTACGGAACAAGACTTGCCGTCGATAAAGTCTCGCATGCTCATTTTGACCTTGCGAGGCCGCTCGGTGCGATTCTTGAGCTCGTCCAAGCTTATGTAAGGATACTCTTCAAACTCGCTGGATCGGTCCTGAGGAAGAATGTTCGTCCTCTGTTGCCAGCGACTCTCATTCTTCTTCATGCCGCGATCTCTCGAAGGGCGGGCGACATAGGCACGAGCTTGATGGGTGCCACTGTAGGAGACGGGGGCCGAGACTAGAGGTTCGCGCAGGCCATTGCGGAGGTTCGGCAGGTTTCCCTTGCAGCCTCTTGGTCGATGACGGAAGAGCTGGCGAAAGAGCTGTGCCACGATGGGAGAGTCCATACTATGAAAGTGTGGAGGGTGTTGCTGGCATGGCGTTATGGGGTGTTTGATGGAAAAGGCAGATGCGAAGCAGTATGAGGGTAGAGAGATGCTGTAGGGTCCAAGCTCTTTCCGGGTGTTCTTCGGGTAGAATTTGTATGGGCACATAGCCAAGGTCGATGCTGATAAGATAATACGTGCCAGTAGGTAACGGAAATGAAACCTAACCAACATAGTTTATTGCTTGTAAAACTTGAAGTGATATTACTAAGTTTGACATTCTGTCTCTATCTCTATCTCTACAATATGGCTTCCATGTAAAGTAAAAGGGGACGGATGCTACTAATCACTGTAAGTCAAAGACAACCCTTCTAAGAACAATGGATGGAATGGTTTCAACACACCAGTATTTTCCAGACAGTGTAGTTGGTCATTCAGCTGAATCACTTGAAAGATAGGTAGCTAGGTAAGGTATATACTAAATATCCTCCTTTATTGATACCTAATTCATAAGAGGAAAGCTCCTTCTAAAATACTTACCTGCTCATGCCTGTTTATTGAACTTTTGTCACTAATATGAGGCTCCACATGACATCACGACGCACGTACCAGGGGTCTCGTCATTCAAACCTTCGTCTCCTACATCACTATCACCATCACCAATATTTTGAGCCTCACCTCCTAATGATACTACCATATCAACTCATCACCACCATGACCCAATTCTAACCTTTTCGCTCATTGGAAACCATTCCCTTCCCACCTGGGACTTTTCTAACTTGAGGTCTCTCAAATGGCCCTGAGCGATCATCCAAAAGCCTATGGCACCGCTGCCTTAGTCTTTGCCTTTTCCACCGGTATCCTCGTCACCCTCGGCTTTAAGGACTTTTATCCGGACCTTGAACGCCGCTATCAGCGTAAGCGTCGCACAAATACAGGCAGCGCGGCTCGCCGTGGAAGTCTTTTCTGGGGGGCGCCCGTTCAGCTTGAGGATCATGAATCTAGGCCTGCCACCCCAGGACCGGGGGATGCTCTGCGCAGCAATGGCTCTGCTGATGGTATAGAAGCTACTATCGGTAACACACCACTCATAAAGATTCAGTCACTCTCCGAGGCTACAGGGCGTACAATCATGGCCAAGGCCGAGTTTCTCAATGGTGCCGGAAACAGTCCCAAGGATAGAGTCGCTCTCAACATGATTCGCGAAGCTGAGGAACAGGGATTTTTGACGCCTCACCAAGGCGACACAATCTACGAAGGCACCGTAGGTAGCACCGGTATCTCTCTCGCTACACTAGCGCGTGCCAAGGGCTACCGTGCTCACATCTGTATGCCCGACGACATGGCCATGGAAAAATCGGATTTGCTGCTACATCTAGGCGCCACCGTCGAACGCGTGACAGTCGCTCCCATAACCAGTCCAGACCACTTTGTGAACCTTGCAGAACGCCGCGCCACCGAGCATGCTGATAAGCACAAGGACGGAAGCAAGGGGTTCTTTGCCAACCAGTTCGAGTCCGAGGCCAACTGGAAGGCTCACTTCAACACCACCGGTCCCGAGATCTGGCACCAGACCAGCAGTGATCTGGATGCGTTTGTAGCCGGTGCTGGCACAGGCGGCACCGTGTCAGGCGTCGCCAAGTATATCAAAGAAGAGCAAAAGGCATCCAGCGTTAAGATTGTCCTCGCAGACCCTCAAGGGAGCGGCCTGTACAATAAGGTCCGACACGGCGTCATGTACTCATCCACCGAACGTGAAGGGACCCGTCGACGACAACAGGTCGACACTATGGTCGAAGGCATCGGGATCACACGCCTAACGGAGAACTTTGAGGCAGGCCGTGAGCTCGTCGACGACGCCGTGCGAGTCACAGACGCACAGGCCTGCCGCATGGCCCGTTGGCTCGTCGAGCATGACGGAATCTTTGTCGGTAGCAGTAGCTCCGTTAACTGCGTTGCGGCCGTTGTAACGGCCATGACGCTGCCACCGGGGAGCCGTGTCGTCACCATACTTTGTGATTCCGGCACGAGACATCTGAGCAAGTTCTGGAAGCACATCAAGGAGATGGGACTCGAGGGGGAGGAGGAGGCGACTGATCTATTCACAGAGCTGGGGATGCCGCATGATACGAAATGAGCGACTAAATGGATCAACATGTACAAAACGCAAAACGGGGAGAGCTAGTATTTTTGTATCATGAAACGGAAATCAAAAGTAAATCAACTCTGAATGATGGGAAACATGTCAAGGTTATGCAGTCTATTCGTCCTGTTCCGTGATCCAAGAGGCTTGGCATGATCGCTTCGAGAAAAACAACAAGTTAGAAAGGTATATGTATAACATAGCGCCCATGATCTTCGTTCTTTGATACAATTGTAATAGTCGCCGCTCCCATTATCCGTGAAACTCCAAAATCCCCTCTCCATTTCTTTGTAATCGCACAGTCAATCCAATGCAAACCCTCCTTCTTTTCCCACCTAAGTGGTAAGACAGCGCCTGCCAACTCCCTCATGAGAACTGTTGACGAATTGTTAATACATCGGTCACCGGGTGCTGTATGGGGAATAGAGATACATACCTTCCAGCGATTTCCACAAGCCATGCACTCGCAAAAGGTCGTCATCGGTTCATCAGCAGCTCGCGTCTGAGCCTGAGTGTAGCTGACCTGCTTCTTCTTGCAGCGACCACACTCGAGACTGTCACTGATACTCTTTTGCTCTTGGGGAACTTGGGCCCTCATCATGTTTTCCTTCTCGAGCTCCAACTCCTTTTTGCGCTGGTCCTCACTCTTGAGCTCCTCGTCCGACATAGTGACGAACCTCGCGGCCGAAATGTCCCCGGTGAGCACACGACGTCCCAGATCTTTGTTGGTCTTGGTCTTGAGGTTCGAGAAAAGTGATCGGATCTTCTTCTTGTAGTCTGGCGTCTCGCCCTTGAACTGTGAGAAGGCGGCGTGCTCGACGGCGACGGCCTTGGCAATGACCTCCGACTCAGGGACGGTCGATCGATAGGCGAGACCGTTGTAGACAAGACCGATACACTGATTACGGGTGGTGGATTCGGTGCGCTTGATGTCGACACCGTCGCTGTCGAACTTGCGCTTCTCGGGATCGCCCTTGAAGGCTCTCTTGGCACCGCCGGATGACGAGGGAGGGGCAGGGGAGGACGCCGGCGCGGGTGCTGGAGAGGCGCTCGTCTTTGACTTGTGAAGTTTGGAGGTCTTCTCCTGCTCGACGAGCTTCTTCCACTTTGTGACGAGTTCGGCGGCGGCTCGGGCGATTTGCTTGTTCGGGTTTGACCGAAGCTTGCCGACGTAGACTCCGGCTCGAGTTGCCTGCGAGAGAACAGAAAGGTCAGTAGCTGTTGAGTCAAAGTCAAGCGGTTGAAACGGGCTCCAAAGCAAAGCGTCCAAACAACTCCTGTACAGGATCTAATCCGCCCTTGGTTATTTACAAAGCACACCCATTCACGACTGTCGCAAGCGCATGATTTGCGCAAAAGTCGCAAAATCCATCAAAGAGTTCCTGATGGGCGATTCCTCGATAGCCCATATGCGAAATGATGACGTACCCTCAGCATCTCCTCAGTTGGTGAGCACTCCTTCTTAAGGGAATCAAGCAGCTTGATAATATTATCAGCGGGTTCATTTGCAGCAACGCACTTAGTGAGTGCCTTGACACGCGCCTCGAGCTCTCGTTGATCCATGGTAGACATATCGGTAGACGCCGCTCGCGCGGAAGAAGAGGAAAAGCAATATGCGACGAAATGAATGTGAAGGCGGAGGAGAGGGGGGGGCGAGAACAAAGGCCGTTACAAATTAAATGATGGATAATCTGTCAGGAAGAGCGTTGCACGTTGCACACCACATTTCATTGCGCTTTCGCGCCTACCTAATGGGGGTGGGATTGATTGGCACGTGAGCTTGGGCGACTTTCTTTAGAACCGTAGTTTAGCCGCCGTATGGAGAAAGTTTTGGGAGGGGAGGGGTGGGGGGTGAGGAGTGAAGATTGTGGAAGTCTCGAGTCCTTGAGTCTCGAGTGCCCCTCCATTATCGGACTTAAAATTTTGGCGGGGTCTTTCTTCTGTCATGGTTTCTCTCTCTTTTCCTTCAATTTACCTACCTTTACTTAGCTCAAGTGTAACCAGGTGTCTGTTCAAGGTATGCAGCCTTATCACGATCCCTGACCAAGGGCATTGTCCCCTGTTCCTTTTCTGTGTAGCGCTGACGATATGTGTGTCCTATAGAGTATCGCCATAAGCCTCAATTCCCAGTTACCAGTAAGGTAGTTAGTGGGGGTTCTCCAAGTTTTGCTGCACTGTGAGTTAATGAGGCTCTTGTCTCGCTTCGGTTCTGGCTGGCTCACGCTGTACTACTAGACCAGTAAGACGATTGTAAAAGTCTTCCACAGCCTCATGATGGCTTCTCAAGACGTTCCCAAGACCTGCAAGGTCATCACTGCCGAAACCATTGCCAAAAAGCTCCTCGAGGAAGTCAAGGAGACTCTGGCCAAGGTTCAGGGCGCCAACCCTGGTGAGCCCAAGCTGGCCGCCTTCCTTGCCAATGGTGATCCCGCCGCTGTCAAGTACGCTGAATGGTCCAAAAAGACCTGTGAAGAGAAGTGAGACATCACCACTGAGACCACCTCATGGCCCGATGGTAGGGCTCATGGTTCAACAACTAACGCTGATGAACAATATAGCGGATTCCAGTTCGATCTCCGAAATGTCGACAAGGAAGTTCTCGAGGAAGAGATCATGAAGGCCAATGAGGACGATGATGTCGATGGCATGATCGTCTACTATCCCATCTTCCCCAACAACCCTACCCACGACAAGTACGTCCAGGAAACCGTCGAACTTTCAAAGGACGTCGAGGGTCTCCGTCACAAGCATATCCACAACATGTACCACAACATCAGATTCATCGATGCCCCCGAGAACCGCAAGAAGTCCATCTTGCCCTGCACCCCCCTGGCTGTTGTCAAGATCCTAGAGCATCTCCAGATCTACAACCCCATCTTGGCCCCCGGCAACCGTCTATTCGGCAAGACCATCACCGTCATCAACAGATCCGAGGTCAACGGTCGACCTCTGGCTGCCCTGCTCGCCAACGATGGTGCCACCGTCTACTCTGTCGATATCACCGGTGTCCAGGTCTTTACTCGTGGACAAGGCATCAAGAAGGTCCGCCATCAGGTTGAGGACAAGGAGGGCTGGGGCCTAGAACAGTGCCTTCCTCTGAGTGATGTGATCATTGGCGGTGTTCCCGTCGAATCCTACAAGGTCCCCACTGAGCTAATCCGAGAAGGTGCCGTGTGCATCAACTTCTCGTCGTACAAGAACTTTGATGGCCCTGCTATCAAGGAGAAGGCCTCCATCTATGTACCTTCTGTTGGCAAGGTGACTATTGCCGTTCTGCTGCGAAACCTGGTGGTAAGTGTTTTCCTCAACAGATGCAAAACTTGAAGCCATGCTGACTCTTTAGCGCCTTATTGCCAACCGACCAGCGAAGGATGCGTCCGACAAGAAGAACGAGCAGGCCAGGACTGAGGCTTTCGCTGACGACTGAGCGTTTCACCCGCTCCCACAGTTTAGAGTGACGGAAGTTATACGAAACTGGAACTAAAAGAAAAAAGAAACATGATACCTCGTGCATTCCAATAGACAGATTTGGGGGAAAACAAAAAGGTACGACATATCGGGGTCTGCATTTCAATATGATAAACGAGGGAAAGGAAACGGGGTTGGGAGTCAGTATATAGATGGGATATTCTAAAAGAAAGAAAAGCAAATGACAAGTTGTACCATCTCTCGTCTATTGACTTTGAAACAATCATAATTTACATAGGTTCATATAGCTTATCAAGAAGCCTTGGACCGCTTCCCCTTGTTACGGCCTCCGTTCGCAGTCGTCTCCTGATCATCCTCTTCGACATCTTCGTCCTCATCCGCATTTACTACATTCCTTCTTCCTCCACGTTTCCGCTTCACGGATGAGTTACCCGTGTTGCTAGGCTCTTGTCCGGTAACATTGGCCCTGAGTCGATCGACAGCCGCTGCCATCCGCTTACTACCCTGGGCTCTCTGTCTGGGTGCGAATGCTTCCTTGGCACCTACACCCACGCTACCGCCAAAGAATCTAGTAATGTTACTCTGTGTACCCTCTCGATCACGCTTGTTCATGTCCTTGATGACAGGAACCAAAACTTCGTCTGTTCGTTCCTTGCTCCACCCAATCGTTGCCATCAAGAACTGCCGTAGACCCTCGACATCAGGGACACCCCACTGGAATGGCTCAGCACTGGCGTCAACATCCGGTTGCAGGTATGCATCGTAAACTTCTGGGCTCGGGAATCCAGGAGGGAGGAAAAGCTTCGTGCCCTGCGACTTGCGGAACTTCTTACGAAAAGAGGTCGAGACGTCGGCGTCCTTAGGTCGAGTCTGCGACTGCACTGTCTTCCACCAGTCACGAAAGTCGTCTAGCCCAGACTTGCCAGGAAACTCGGACAGAATTTCGACAGCTGTAACAGGACCGACGCCAGGCAGGCCCTCGGTGTAATCAGAGCCCAGGAGTTGCGCAAGGGAGATGAGCTGTTCTCGGGACAGCGACAGCTCCTTTTCTAAGTCGCCACTCAGATAACACTCAACAAACTTGTTGCCGTTGAACATGTTCTTATACACTCGGGTGCCGCCAAATAGGAAAGTGTCTGAATCATCCGTTACAATCCCATCGACAAGTCCCAGGTGGACTAGCTCGGCGCATTGAGCTTCGGCTTCCATAGGTGCAGTGATGTAGGGAATACCGAAAAGCCGGAGGAGAGCCTGACACTCAGTGATCATGACTTGCGTGACCTCATCGGCATCTCGACGATCCTTCTTCTGCTGGCTGCGAAGGGCGCGTAGCTCACTTTCGTAATCTTGTCTATTCTGCGCCTCTGACTTATTGTTAAGCTCACTGGCGAATCGGGCATGCTCCTCAGCTTCCTCAGCCATTTGAACCATGAGTTCTTCGTCTTCTGGGTCGCTAAACTCATCGTCCTCAGCATCGCCAAACAGAGCGTCGTCAATGTCAATGTCCTGGTCTGTCTCTTTTACAGGTAATACACTCGATCCAGATGCATGGAGGATCGGAATGTCTTCGAAAATAGGAGTGGGACTTTTCTGAGCAGCAACTTCAGTCACTGCATTCGTCGGAACAACATCCTCAAAATCAGGTTCAGGAGACTCCGACGCTGGTGGCTGGACTCGTTCGATCTGGTCAAGTCCATCTGGAATAGCAGGTTCCGGGGTAGCAATTTCGAACTCCGGCCCCGGTGATTCTCTTGACTCCTCGACAGCTGGGATCCCGTCAACTCCAGAGCCCTGCGGAGTCAGGGGCTGTGGTTTTGTTTGTGCTTGTGACTCGGCGTCACCATCATCAATGACCACAGCATCGTCCTTGTCTTGCTTCGTCGACAGGGGGGCGTCGATAATCTCAATGTCGCTGCCATCGTCAGATGACGAGTCGATCTCAATCATCCGATTCCATTGACGGATTCTGTCCTCTTCTTCCGCCGCCACTCTGTCGGCGGCATTGATTTCTCGCTCTGCATCTTTCTGTCTTTTGATAGATTCCCGGATATCAGAGTCGTCAGCCAACCAGGGTGGCAGAGGCTTGGGTGCGTTCTCATCTGCATGCTCCCGTTCGAAACCACCAGCCATGGTATCTTCAGCGGGCTCGCTGACATTCTTCTCCTGAGCTCCTTCATCATCTTGCTGGGGCTTCTTCTTCGCGAAGAAGGATGATCCCCAGCTAAGCTTTGGAAACGGCAAAGGGCCGTCAAATGGATTCTTCTTGTTTTCCACCACAGGCACGGGCTGGGTCTTCTTCTTCTTCCTCGCTCGCGCCATGACAGCCTGCATGTCCTCTTCACTATCACTATCGGCCACGGCTTCTTTCTCCTGCTTCTTCGGAACGGCTGCGCTAGCCCTGTTGTTGACAATGTGCGCAATCATGGAACCTCCTTTCGCTGTGATGGGCTTGGCCACATCCGCGGATTTCTGTGTCCACTTGGGCGCTTCGATCGGGATGTCTTCGAACTCGTCCTCCAGCTCCGGCTCCGGCTCCGGCTCTTTACCGACGCCATACTGTGTTTGTAATGAAATAGCGATCGCTCTGTTAAGGTCGTCTTCTTCATCCTGAGCTGGACTCTCCTCGGGTGTACCATCAAGAGAAGGGTTGGCATTATCCAAGTTTCCGCCGACAAACAGCGAGCCCTCCTCGTCTGCAGTAGGCTCGTTTCGATGGTGGTTGTAAAAGTGCTGGCGCCTGCTAGCATTGCCTCGGGCTGCTTGCATACTGGCGATAGTCGAGGCAGAAGGCTTGGGCAGTCGATTGACGCCTTCGATGGGAACGTCTTCAAAGTCGGCGTCCTCATCATCATCATCATCCTCATTTTCCTTGGACTGATACTGAATCTCAATAGCATCGACGTCAATTGGCTTGTGTGCCTCACCGACATCCTTCTCCTTGCTCACTACACCCAGCGCCCATCCGCCCTCCACACCCTCGTTTTTGACGAGGATGTATTCTCTGTTTTTCTCCCCGGCGATTCGACCATTGATGCCCAGTGTTAGGTCAGTGCCAGTCATTCCTACTTCAGCCATAAGTCGCTGTGTCAGGTGGTTCCTTTCCTTCACTCTTTCGATCTGGAACTTGGAAAACGCCATGCGGTCAGGAAACATGTCATCTAGCTGCTCTTTGCTCAGCCCTAATCGCAGTCGACTCCTTAGTCTTGCCGCATTCAGAATGTTGTATCGATCTGGTGGCGGAAGACTCTTGAAAAATTCGCCGTTGAAATCAATCTTGCTGAAATCATATAGGTTGATGTCCTCTCCAGCATGGAATTGTCTTGCGTATTCTTCCAGCTCTTCGACACTCATGATACGAGGGTCATCCGGCTTACCCATGGCTGCGATGCCACCTCCGTTCAGGTCAGGTAGATGATAGGCATCTTGCTGGCGGAAGTTCCTCGCTTTCTGTCTCTCATTCTTATGCATGAAAGCTTCCTCCTCGTACACCAGATCATTGGCATCTGGGATCTCTTCTGCCTGTTCTTCCTCCCGTGTTGACGCATCGCGATCTCGGTCCCTTCGCCTCTTGTCCTGCTCTTCTTCCGCGATGCGCTGCATCTGCACAGCGAGCAGTTTCCCTGCAGTCCGCACGGCATCCTCGCGACGGCCCTCACGTCTACGCTTGCGCGATTGAATGGTCTGTCGCTTGAGTACAGGTGCACCACCATCGAACACAAATACTGGTAGAATGCCATACCAGAGAAGCTTGCAGATGCGGCGAAAGAAGCCCACGATGTGAGAGTTGCGTAGAGCGTTACCTTCCTTGTCACGCACCGCTTTCAGGAATTGGTAGATCCAGATCGAGGCATCAACGGCGAGGCGCTTGCGGTTGAGGGTCGCGAGATTCGTCGGACGAGCGCACGGTTGGATGACTGTCCAAAGGCCATTGACACCCATGACGAACGATCACCGTGAAATTGCGACGGATGATCGAGGGTATTAAGGGCGCGTGATACCTACTTATTAGAAGGGTTTGCCCTGGCTCATGAGAAAATCGATCATGTCATGGTTAGCGAATCCTTTATGTGACAAGCCAATGTGTTTGTTTTGAGAAGAAAGAAATATTGAAGAGGGAAAAGCATATGAAGCTAGGCTGCCATGATCGAGGAATGGATAGAAAGTGAACGGGAGGCTTCCCGCCCAGGTCCTGCCTGTCATTGATTAATCGTCCACCATAACGTCAGCGGGGGGCTCATCGCCACCAATCATTGGCCAACTACAACCCATCCTCCAATTCTCCCGATCTTCACAACCCGATTCACCGCGACAACCATCTCTGCGGACTCTCATATATCACGCTCAATCATTTGCATCACGGATCCGAGCCGTCAAGATGAACCAAGAGGAGGCTCGAGAGTATCTTTCTCAAATCCTGAACAAGAACCTGCGTGTCTACACCTCGGATGGCCGCCTCTTCTGGGGAGCGCTGAAATGCACCGATGCTGTACGTAGTTGATACCCTGCACTGGACTTGAGCCTCAGGACAGGTTCATGGAGCGATACATATTGACACTGACGCCATCACCTCACAAAAGGAGCAAAATATTATCCTCGCGTACGCATATGAATATCGCCAACCATCTTCAAGACAACGCGTGGAGGCAGCAGAAAAGGTTAGAGACGAGGTCGTAACATTGGATATGGCCTCACGATATCTGGGCTTGATAGTTATCCCAGGCCATCACATTGTCAAAATGGAAGTGGAGCAATTTGCCAGTCAAATGAGGAACGAGACCGTAATATAATGAAATACGAAGTTAGGTATTAGTGAATAAGAATACATAAAAGCCTACTACTACCAAGAAAAAGAAGCCAAACACAGCCTTTTGCGACCATTCCATCCGGGCTATCCCAACGCCTCAAATAACCAAGGTCGCAATCCATCATCGTGACAAATGGGCAACATTACAGTGATGCGTCTTTGCTCCTCACGGAGGAGAGCGCACAGAATGCTACTAGCGTAATAGAAGTCGACGCACTAAACGAGAGCAACATTTATGCAGCAACAGCTTCCTGTGTACGGCCACGAGACTCGCCGTTCAGACCACCATCACTGTCCATGATGGAGCCACGAACATCATCATCATCCTCATCGCTCTCGAGGTCAGGGTCCCGGTGAGTCCAGGAGCTGCCATCATCAAGGGGAACGTCTTGGCCGGAGAGATCGTGACCCTCGCCCCTGTTACGGATGTTGGTCCTGCGACGTTGGGAAAGAGTGCGGGCTCGGGTGGATAGCTTGGATG
This sequence comes from Fusarium domesticum, assembly GCA_013618395.1. Taxonomy (NCBI): domain Eukaryota; kingdom Fungi; phylum Ascomycota; class Sordariomycetes; order Hypocreales; family Nectriaceae; genus Fusarium; species Fusarium domesticum. The sequence continues at coordinate 33,078 of JABFEV010000369.1, read as the reverse complement.
AGACAACAGCATTAGAGCTGACCCAGTTGGTGAGAGCATCCTCGCAGTCCTGAATGATAGCCTTACTGGCCTCGTAACCATCATAGGCCTGGCGAGTCTCGCCGGGAGTCACGGGGGTATCGTCGATGAGCTCGAGAAGGTGCTTGCCGTAGCCAGCAATGATGGCAACCTTCTCGCAGTGCTCGCGCAGAGCGTCGAACTGATAGGTGTATGCGGCCTTGACCTTCTCACGGGTGATGTTGGAAAGCTGAGCCTCGGCGACGAGCGACTCGGCCTCGGCTCGCACAAGCTCCTGCTCGAGAACGACAATCTTGGGGGAGTTGGGCTCCTTGTACTTGAGCTGGGCGATCTGATCGGTGATCTTCTGCTTGCCTATAGGAATGTTAATGACGAATTATACGTCAACTCTGGATCGGGCTAATCTTACGGTCTCGGCTGGGCTGGACGGAAGCCTCGATGTTGCGGATGCTCTTCATCGTAATTCGGTATTGATCATATCGGTCAACGTACTGGTCCTCGAGTTCACCGATCTCGTAGAGAAGGACGCCGAGCTTGTCGGTGACGTCAGAGACGTCCTCATCACCACCCTCGCCCCAAACGGAGAGTTGTTGCTATTGAGAGTCAGCGACGATGTTAAGCTTCGGATGAGATGGATGACATACAGCAACCTCCATACGCTCACGGGCGACGGTCTCGAGACTCCGCATCACATTCTTCTCCATCTTGACAAGCTGGGAGAGCTTCTTGGCCAGGTCGGGCCCGAAGGCACCACCGGACTTTCCGCGAATGACATGGCCTGGTTGAGAGAAGTCGTGTCAGTACTGTGGAATTGGAGGTGTTTGTGTCGTATCGAATATATGCAACGGACGCAGCAGAGAACGCAGAAACTTACCGAAGCTGCTCTTGAAAAGACGACCGGACTTTGTCGAAGACGTAGGAGGCGGGGGGCTCTACAGAATAGTCAGTCAGCCTTGGCCTACTCGCATCTGAACAAAGAGGCGGAGGATCTCTACCTGAAGCTGGGAGGCAGTGGGCGCTCGCGACGCGCGCATAGAATAAGTGCGATGCATTTTGGTAAGTGGTGTTGGGTCGCAACTGGGAGCAGTGGAGTTTGAGCTGAGAAGAAGGGGTCCTGAGCGGGCGGACAGGGGAAAGAATATGGCAGGTGGGTATTGCTTGTGTTGATCAAGGGCTGCTGCGGGATCAGAGGCAAGGAAATGTAAGAGAATATACGGCAAGTAGGATGGATGCCGGGCGTTATATGGGAAAAGAGAAGGGAAACCTAGACTTTAGTGATGGTTGCTGTTGCGGAGAAGGAGATCGTCACATCCATCTGGCGGGCAGGGATGTCGGCGACGTCATCAAGGCTCCACAACGTCAAAATTGCAACAAAAAGGGCATCGACAATGCTGGACTGAGTCGCAGGTACCAGGAACTTGGAAACTCAGCGGTGGTCCAGCGATCTGTACAAGTAGCTTTTACTAGTTGCTCATGATGTCTCAAGTCGACTCTCAATCTCCCTCTACATATCCATTCCGCAGCCAAGGATCCTCGCCTGGGAACCTTTCCCTCCCTTCGTTGGCTGGCCATCCCGGATGCGGCTCGCAGCCACAAGCTTTGAACCAAACCTACGCTAACCACTGGCTGAGATGAATGATGACGAAATTGAAGCAAAAGAATGGGGGCTTTCGGGACATCTACATAGTAGACATCCAAGCGTCACGGGTAGGTAGGTCCTAGTCAGCAGGAAGAGGTCTCGATGCGAGCTGAGGATAGCGGCAAGCGGGGGCGCTACGCTCATCATGTGTTTTTGGGTCTTGTTGATGTCACTCAATGAAACAGGGTCTTTTGTCAACTGGGCGAAATGGTTGACTGCACTACCATGCAGCACAAGGGATTTGCCGTGGATCTATTGGGCGAGGCTGGGTTGGATTCCCGGCTCTATCCACGGACTACTACGTAGTAGTATGCAACAATCGTTAATTTAGATGAATAATGATTGTGGTTGCTAAAAAGATGGTTCCTTTAAGGAAACTTGGCATTTTTCAATAGCATATCCGAGCATGCCGATGAGAGGATTTCTTGTTGGTCTATCTCAAGGGCAGTGGTGAATAGAACGCGGTTGAGTTCCTTGACGGAAGATTGTGCCAAGGGCGGTTCATGAAGAAGGGTTGTCGTAAATACGTGGAAATGGAAAATCCTCGCTTAGGTGTTTTCGTAGGCGGTTGGTCGAGACATGACCAGAGCGGAGGTTGTTAAACGAACACGACTACGTACTACGCAGTAGCAACTTGTGTCAATTTGTGTCAACTTGTGAATCAATATAGCACAAGTATGTAATGCAAGAATAACCGAAAGCTATACACACTTGAGGTAGACTGAAAATCTTATGCTGCCAGGCAGAACGGTATTAGTATTCTGCTGCCTGCGTCACGTGAGTGATGCACAGACTATTGCACATGTTCAACTAATAAGGCAAACGGGGCACGAGGACATCAATGTCGAGATGTTGATTGATGCATGTTGCCGTTATGTAATAAGGATTTGGAACAGGATAGTGAATATATAACTTGATAATATAGTATTCCAAAAGAAAAATGGTTGCTCCATGAGGAAAATCGTGGCTCAACTCACCACACGTCGTCCACTAACTTACGGAGTAAACTCAGTTGGTGAACGCGCTACCCCTGTCAGGCCCCCTGTTGGCTTACTCACTTTCTCTCCACGCGCCTTTTGAGACTTTGACAGTCATTCAACATACTACGCCTATGTTGAATATCATCAACGAAACAGAAACAATCATCGTTAAACCGCATGCGCTTACCTAAGTCGCATTGTGAGTTGATTGCATCAAGGAATCGAATCTTCAAAGACCCTCATTGCTTGCAGTTTTGATTGCGTGCTTCGCCCTTGCTCTCCTTTCTTCTTCTTTTTCCCATCTGTTATAATATTTCGCGGTCCATACGCGTTTCCTCTATCCACAGCAAACCCTTCTTCATATCTAATCACTGTCACGCACTCAACCAACAAAGTCTAAAACAGAACTCTTTATCTGCATCGCTGCCCGTCTCCTGCATGCAAACTTAACCGGGATAAAGACTCTAGTCTATTGGCAGAAAGAATGGTAAGAGGCAGTTACGAGTCAGGGAGAGGGGCAATGCTGAATGAACCTTATTGAAGCGAAGTCACTTCTGTTAAAGCAGTCATGGCGTCTATGCACGTCGGCCTAACGCTGGATTCGTCAAGCGAGTCTGGACACTCATCTCCTTCCCTTCATTCCCGTCAAACTCATTCATATCGTCCTCTGCATCGTTCTCACCCCCACTCTCAACCTCAACCTCACTCCCATCACCGACCTTCTCATCAACCTCCATCAGCAGCTCGGAACCATCATCAGCATCGGACTTTGCCACCACAGTCTGCTCCGCTCCCTACATTCACTTCCAGATTTGAGCCTATCCCGAAACTTTTGTCGAGTGACACTCGCCTTAGTGGTAGCCGTCGTCCCATCAGTCCTCCTCCTTTGCGACGCCCAGTCGTTGATAATATCCCGGACGAGATTATCTGTTCTACGCCGGCCTCGGCCCCGGTCCCAGCTCCAGCCCAGGCTTTACTTCACGGAGCGCGGCCTCAGCCCAAGCCTGAACCAGTACAGCCTATCATAAATAGCATCGAGAATGCAAGCGATATGGCAAGACTACACAGCGCGGGAGTCTCCAATTTTGTGCCTCGGCAATCAACACCATCATCCGACTCTCGGCATGTTCAGGCTCGACCTCAGCCAAAGCCAACACCCCTGATAACTCAAACTCCTCGCAAGAATGAGTGGGACGTTCCCCGAATCACTCGCGCCTTGAAGGGCTTCTTCCAGGATATTCGGAAGGGGCATGCACAAATGACGTCTTATATCATTGAAACTACCAAGGCTACCGAGTCTCGCATTCATACCGGAAATGATCTCTTTGCTGGCCTAAGCAGTAAACCTGTACCTGCTAAGAAAGGGGAAACCATGAGAATCAAATTCAAAGTGAGCTGTGTTGCAAACAGAATGCCCATGATCCCGTTAACCATGGATTTAGGAACACATTAAGTTGAAAAGTAACAGACGGGAAGACCACTACGCCGTCGTGTGTATACAGACAAAGGAGGAGCGTGTTCCTCGCTATCGATTTCACCATGTGGAAATAAAAAAGAACATGCTGACGCCAAACACGATGTTGACCTTTGTTCCCCATTTGAGGGATCTCGAGACCTCTGAAGAGCCAAAGTACAACCTTTGGTTGCAGGAGCTGGAGGACATCGATCGCAAGTCTGGATTCAAACCAATGAGCCGAGAAGATAAGGTTTACTTAACTGTCCGATCCGAGTTTGCTGCCACCGTATCCCTCTATTTTGAGTCTTGGCTGGCCAAACTCGCCATTCCAGGATGCAACAAGTCCACCCTTATTCGATACATGGCCAGTCGAGAGCCAGACGATGCTATCACGCCCAGACAAAAGACCGATATCCTCAATTCTCATCGCCAAGCCGAGACATCAACACCACCCGAGGCCAACAGGACAGCCGAGATGTTCACTGAAGCTTTCCATCAAGTCTTCCACCAGGATCAGCCTGTGTGGAAACAGATCGAGCTACGCGACGTTCTCTTACTTGACGAGTCTGTCGATAGCATCATGGACACGAAACCAACTGCCAAGGACGGTGCAAGCTCTCGAAATCAGGACGAATATGAGCATGCCGAATACGAACTCGGAACTTACAGTATTCTCGGTTGTCTCATTTGCTATAGTCATTCCTGCGAACATGGCGAATACGATGCCCAGAATTGCAAACGCACCTTTTCCATCCTACCGCGTCTATCTGACACCTTGAAACGTAGGAGACACGTCGCACCCGCCGAAGCCAGTCTCGCCAATGGACACGCTGAGACTACTGGCCTTTGCAAGCGAGAGTGCTATCAAGGCGACGACTGGGCCGTTGTGGGCCATGGCAGCGTTCCTTTCTCCCAAGGCGAGCTACTTGTTCTACGAACTCTACTTCTAACGGGAGATCGCAGTCGTGTCAAGCAGGACCCTTTCTGCCTTGTTGCCCAACTTCTGGATCGCAAATGCTACGAAGTCTATGACGAATACGCGCGTTTGAAAATCTCGCTTCCCCAGCCCGAACCCTCTAGCAAGCTACAGATTAGAACAGTCTCGTGGTACGATCGATTTAAGAAAGTCTTGATCGGTGATTGGCAGGACCACACCTTCAGCAATCAGCATCAACGTCGCGATTTATCCGAGCCTTGTTCTCATGATGGTCCCTGTACTCTGGAAAGTTGCACTTGTGTCCAGCAGAACCTGCTCTGCGAAAAGTTCTGTGGCTGCACAGTGGAGAGCTGTGCATACAAATTCACGGGCTGCGCATGCCATTCGCAGGGTAAGACGTGCTTCTCGAAACAGAAAGACAGGCCTTGTATATGTGTTCAGTTGAGTCGCGAGTGCGATCCAGATCTCTGTGGCTCCTGCGGTGCTCTGGAACGGGCTGATCCTAGGAACGCGGATGACGACCACCTGCACTTGACCGGTTGTCAGAACTGTTCCATGCAACGTGGTCTCCCCAAAGCACTTGTCTTGGGGCGGAGCCAGCTTGAGGGGGTCGGTTACGGGCTCTATACTGCCGAATTCATTGCCCAGGACGAGTTCATCACCGAATATGTCGGTGAACTCATCACCCACGACGAAGGTGTGCGCAGAGAAGCTCGGCGAGGTGATGTCTTTGACGAGGCGTCGAATGCTTCCTATGTTTTCACCTTGTTGGAAAACGAAGGTATATGGGTTGATGCGGCGATCTACGGTAACTTGAGTCGATATATCAACCATGCTTCAGAAAGCGACAAGCGCGGATGCAACATTACACCCCGGATTCTTTACGTCAACGGAGAATACAGGATCAAGTTCACGGCTATGCGTGATATTCAACCTGGCGAAGAACTGTTCTTCAACTACGGAGAGAACTTTCCAAACCTGACGAAGAAGCTCCTGGACCATAAGGTGGGAGGGAAAACCGAGCAGGCTAAGAAGCGTACACGCCGTCCACGAGCCGGCAATGGTCAAGGTGTAGCTCGCAAAGCACCCAAGGCGGAGAAGAAGAAGGCTATCAAGACCAGGGGAGCCAAGGGCGCGACACGCATAGAACTTGAGTATGAAGACGTAACTGCTCCAGATTCACCTGGTTTCCTGTCGCAACAGACGACTCACAAACGAAACAGAGGGCTTCAAGATGACTCTGAGGAAGAGGAGTATCATCCCACTGGCACAGATGTCACGGGCTCTCGCGGCCAATCGCTATCGACGGCTGGTTCAGATGCGACACCTGGCAAAGCGTCTGGTAGGCTTCGAAAGCGAAGACGCCAACATCCCATAAACCCCGGGCAGCCAGATCAGCCTCGCGGAGAGTCCAAGACTCGCGGAAAACGGGGCGGAGCAAGGCCCGGTAGTGGAAGGCCTAGAAAGTATCCACGCGCCGCACCAAAAGTTTCTCCTCTGGCTGCTCCTGCATTAGCAGCTTCTCTACCGGTGCAGTCGGTGGCCACGGATGAGGAGCCAGTTGAAGCAGTGGTGACGGCAGCTGGACTACCAACTTTGCAGGGTCAGACGATCAACGATAGCATGGAGTCGATCGAGTTTAGTGGAGACTATTGGGGTGAGGAAGGTTCATTCATGAGTCTTGTGGAAGATGACGACGATGATCAAGACGTCGTCGTCCGCAAGCGAATGGGCCGAGGAACTCGAAACCGGCGCCCCCCGGCAAAGTTTCGAGATGAAGATGCTTGGGCTTCCACTGGTAGTCAATGAAGTGAAGGAGGATATGCTGTGTTGGTTGAGCTTTGGAGATGTTGACCGGGGAACGCGATAATCTGTTGTACATTATATTATGTAGTGCAACTGACCCAGAGCCAATGGATGTTCTTGATAGGTAGTTGTAACGTTAGGTACGCATGGTGAGATGGATTTATGATCATCACTTCTAATCTTCAAACTCCATGTATTGTCGATGAGGCGATCGTACAGAGTTGTGAACAGATTGATTGGAGCAATGCAATCATAAGTAAACAAGTACATTAAGAGATACTTGGCGTGGTATACTGCTTGTTACCAAAGTCATGTACTGAAGCTCAACAGGTTGCGAAACCTACCTACTATACCTAGGTAGTAGCTCTGTTAGTGCTGACGAAGTAGCCTTACGGTCCCTTGAAACCAGAAACCCAGTTCATGATGTCGATCGTGCACTAGCTGTGATTGTATTATATCGTCAACATGATGGATGGACTTGCATAGATATTGTGTACATAAAATAAAGCCCCGCAGAGAGTGACCCTGTCACAAAATGCAAGCTGCATTGTCTCGGCACAAGCCACAGCTGACATGTGAATGAACAGATGGTCGCTGGACCTTGCTGGACCCACTCGCTACTAGGGATGCCCCTCACCAGCCACAAGCGATGACGTTGTCGACTCAAAAGTGACGGAAAGAGACAGAACACATACGACAGCTTAACCAAGTCTGCAAGAAAACTGACCACCTTTCCCACCTCAGCCATTTCTCCTGCCCTTCCTCCCCCCCAATCCTTAAAAAGGCACCTAAGCTCTTCTCTCTGTGAAGAGAGTTCCTTCTGGCCCAATCCTTTCCCTTCTTCTTCAACTCTACACTTCTACCAAACCATCACACAACTTTAGATTTCGCGTTTACCACAGCAGCCAGCTCTATTCGCATCTACCCCTCCTTATAAACCTCAAAACCGTCACCATGACGCTCTACTACACTCTTGTACGTTTGTTGGTCACAGCTGGTTCGCGAGAGCAGCCTGGGAGAGCTTCATGTACTGACTTAGACATTAGGTGTTTTTGTTGCTCGTCTTCGAGATGGCTCTATTCATGCTCTTGATCGTGCCAATGCCCTTCAATGTGAAGCGCAAGATCTTTACGTACGTCTACTCTGTCAATTCCCATGACCCTCGAGCTCAAAACATGCTGACTTGAACAGCTTCATTTCCGAGAACCCCGTCGTCGCCAAGATCCAGTACTGGCTCAAGATCACATTCATCTTCATCATGATTCTGTTCATCGACAGTGTCAACCGCGTTTATCGCGTCCAGCTTGAGCTTGCTGTCGCCTCGGAGCAGACAAAGCAAGGAGGAGGGTACGTCATACAGCCTTTCCCCCTACAACGTCCGCTGATAGCTAACATTCGTCGCTTGAACAGTGCCGCCGTTATGGGTCACGAACGTCTCGAAGTCCAAGCTCGCAAGTTCTACTCGCAGCGCAACATGTACCTTTGTGGCTTCACCCTCTTCCTGTCGCTCATTCTCAACCGCACATATGTCATGATTCTTGAGGTCATGCGTCTCGAGGACAAGGTCCGCGCTTACGAGGGTACCAAGTCTGACACCAAGGAGACCGAGAAGCTTGCCGTCGCTGGCAAGCCCGGTGAGATTGCTCGCCTCAAGAAGGAACTTGAACATAAGGAGCAGGACTTGAAGACCCTCAAGAAGCAGAGTGAGCAGCTGCACAAGAGCTACGACGAGCTCAGCGACAAGTACGCTGCTACTCAGGGATCCGGTGGTGAGGACAAGAAGCTTCGATAAAGGACACACTATCATACTCGGAAGAGATTCCATGTAGTATGTGCTCAACCGTCGATCCATTTCGTCATCGCACGGAAGGCTATGTTGAATATGTCCACAGAAAAACTGTGTCCTCAGTAACGATGCAGGCAATATTGCCTCATAAGGAAGCGTTGCCGGAATGGGGAAAAAAGAGATAAGACAGGAGTGTAATTGATAGCATTGGCGCAATCAGCTACGGAAGGCGGATCATGGATAGTTTGCTGTTTCGGCGCGTGTAGGTTATAACATGATATGGAATCTTATACAATTTTCCGTACACTCCTCCCATTCAACTTTTAGATTTCGTGAAACTGCAATTACATCTTGCTTGACATCCTGACTGCTCAGCTTGACACAGTTTGGTCCACATCCATCAGCCTGCAAACGTACAACGGTGGTAGGTAAACGATTTATCTCGGGGCAAATCAAACCCGTCAATGTTCAAGGTCATATTTTTCAGGAAACAAGATGCTGTTGGCCATTTCCAACACGGCCTGCTCTTGCTCGTCTTCAACCTCATCCTCGTCCCAGGGCAACAACCCCATGGCGCGCATGCCGTACACGCCGCCGGCCTCTCCCACCTCTCTAACAGCGTTCTCGCCGCCTACAGAGACATCTCCGGGGGGGACGCCGCCAAAGTCTGGTCCAGGGTCACCGGAGAGGAATGCCTTGCGCTGACGAGCGAGGTAGAGAGCGTTCGTCTGTGTAAGCGGACAGGCCGGAAGATACATGATGGAAGTAGCGGGGTGGTCTGGTCGACTTCGACGATCGAGGGCGTAGACAGCGTCGCAGTGCCAGACTAGATAATCGCCTGGGCTCAAGCTTGGGATCGGCACCATGCTGCGGCTGAGCTGTAGATGTGGGTGAAGAGCCTCATTGAGCTCCTGTGGATACGAGGGAAGGGCGCCTTGTATGACTGAGGATATCGGCTTCTCAAGGATCCAGTTGTCAGGCGATAGGAAGCCGAGACTTGCAGGCGAAGAGTCAACAGGAGTAAAGAACGGTCGGAGAAGGAGATACGCAGTCGTCAACCGAACCATGGGACAGAGAAGCAAGGTACCTTTACCAACAGGCAAATCACTGAGAGGGATCCAGCCCTGGAACATTCGAAACATACTGCACGTGCCATCTGCGTTGTATAAGTCACTTGTCACCTTGAGTCGAGTACTGCTTTCCCAAGGATCCCACTTCTCCCAGTCGCCATCCCACATAGGCTGGTAGGTAGCCGCAGCACCATAGCCATCTGGTTCCCAGCGCTCAACGCTACCACCGTCGACATAAACGCCGAGTGTACATGTCTCGTCTTTAGGGTTCCGAAAACGCATGCGATCAGCGTAGGTGACTGGGGTGTTGGGGTCCACAAGCGCTGTTGGGTCGGAGGAATGCCAAAGGTTCATTAGAAGACGCTGTGCCATCAAGACATTCTGGTGAGAGCGTATCCTGATCTGGGCAGGAGACCAGTAAACACCATATAGGTGCGGGTCATGTGTCGGTAGGTCTCGAGCTCGAGGACCTTCATCCATGTACGAGTCTGTGTCCACCTTCCATGCAGTAACTGTTTCAGGAGGGACAACTTCTCTTATCACAGCAGCACCACGCTCCTTCAGTTGTGATATGAAAGTCGTCGACTTTGACTGGTCTTGAAAGTCATCGAAATGGATAGATGGAAATATGTCAGATCCGGCCTTTGCAATAACATCAATCTCGGCCTTCAGCTTGACCAAGAGTCTCTTCCATGACACAGTGATCTCGGCTTCTTTTCCAATGATAAGATTCTCCTTCACTCGCGCAAATCTGGAGGGAAGGGGAGTTGACTCGGTAGTCCGAGCAAACATGCTACTCGACGGTCCATGCTGATGAGCTCGACGTGGCATGGTTTGAAGCTGACTGCTGCTATTGCGCAAGGATATTCAGCTCAAGGCGTAAGTGGGCCCAGAGCGACCTGAAGTTTGTGTGGTTGAGCAACAGACAAGATCAGCAAACGATGAAGTGGAAGTGGCAGACTGTGTCGGTTTAAACACCCCCTAGACACAATATGTGATGTGTCCGTAACTCAAGTTGGGGGTATGCGTTGGTGTTATCTTGCGGCCCCAGTAGCGATTATTCAGTCTATCTTTGAGACGTAGAGCCAGTCGTTATCGTGACGTCCGCGTAGGTTGCCAATTGTGCGGATATTCCTCGGACGGCATTGTTATTCTTCGGTTGTCCGTCGCTTTCTCGGGCCGTGACCCGCCCAGCCATATCACAAGCTCAAGCAAGGGTTGAGAGACGAGCAATCTGTATCTGGATCGTCGGATGCTGATACCATCGCCAGCCTGTTGTACAATGCATGCACAGGCGTCAAGTGCCACTACAGTAGGACGTGACCACGAACCGGGTGACTTGGAACGCCGTAGGACTTAGCTGGGCAGCCTTTACCCCGGAATATGACAGTACGATGCGTCTCATCCTAGCATAGTTGGCCTGTTCCAGTGCTAGTTGTAGACTTTCGTTCGTTTTGATCGGCGGAGAGGCTCTATAGGGATAGTGTCGGCAGTCTCCTCGGTTTTAGGATCAGGCTTGCGTTTCTTTGTCGATGATCCCAGGTTACGTTTCGCCGTTCCATCGTGTGTTGGGTTTGGCTTTGGCCGCTGGTCTGACTGCCTCATCAACACATATGCCGTCTTTTCGACATCAGAAGCTGTCACATCAAGCCGGTTGCATAGCTCCTGGGCGTTGGAGCAAAGCAGGCGATACTCCTTTGCGTTGTACTTGATGGTGGCCTTTTTCCCATTGCAGCACAACCAGTAGAAGGCCTCGTCTGAGAAAAAGATGACCCGAGTCGGGTCATGCACAGCCAACAGCAGGGATGCGGTGGCGGGGCCAATGCCTTTCAGCTTCGTTAGAACATCGAGAGCGACCTGGGTGTTGGCATCCATCTGATAACCATCGATGGCTTTCTTAATAATGTTTTGAGCTGTGTCTGGATCGTTGGAAGAGACGAGTTTCATCAAGGTTGGTCTGAATTTGCCATGGCGTCTGAGAAATGTTAAATCCTGCTCAGACAGGCCGGGTAAGCACATAACTTACAGCTTCCATTCAACAAGTTTCTGAACGTCATCGAGCTTCATCGAGTTGGAGGGTTCAGGTAATCCGAATCGATCTGTCGCGTCGTGGAAACGATACTCATCCAGCTCCTGCAACGTCTTCTGGTCATCTTTGGCTAAATTGCGTATTAGCAAGGCCTATGGCACATATCTAATCTGAACGAAGGTCTGACTCACTACTTTTGAATGTAGAAAGATGATTGATCAAATCTGGATACTGAGCCAGGTACTGTTTGAAGTCTTTATTGTTGATTTCGGACCATTGGATGCTGTCGGACTTGGGGGCCATGATGGTGTCGGCAGGTGCTCGCCAGAAAGATACCGTACTACGCGATGAAGTACTTAATGTCAAGCAAGAATTCTGTTTTAGTAAGTTACTGATTGGTGACCTCAGAGTTGAGTTGATCATGAAGGGAGAAGCCCGCCTAGGTACCAATGGCAGGTACAGAGGTGTGGAAACTGAGTCACCTTAGCAGTTTAGTAGGTACCTAGGTAAACTCTTGAAGGTGGAAAGGTAGGTCCCTTAGGTAGACTGGCCCGCAGCAAAGGAAAGGAGTTGCGATGAGCAGGAAGTTGAAGTTTGGGAAGGAAGGCGGCACTGTGTAAAATGGGATTAGGGTGAAGATGCGTATTTTGCTCTCGTCACACAGCCAATCGCGCGACCTGGCGGAGCTGGGTGAGCTTTGCCGGGGCTGGCTCACCCAGTCCTGTTGGATTTTAGCCATTCGGCCAAAAACATAGTGCACTACTAATTCATTAGCTTTCCACATTAGTTGGGGTTATATTCCACAATCTAACATTAATAAAGGGTTCGTGATCTTCTATTTCCAACAGGTTAAAGTTATAGCCCTGCTCTTCTAAAGCAGGAAGCGTAGGCCGGCACGTGAAACCCGCTGCTCTCTCCCGGCGGCTGTTAACTTCACTAATAAAGGTAGAATCATTATATGCATTGGCGATTGGTATTATATTGAGGCTCGTAGAGGTATTTATAATAGTTAAAGAAATACGTTGTATGTGTTTTGCCTAGTAAATCATTTATGAGGCATTTCTAAGTACCTGGTCCGTACTCAATCGTTTACAGGGATTAAATGGAGAAAAAGTGGGACGTTTTGTACCTAAAGTCTTATCCTCCCTCAGGAGATAGCTAACCCTCTCATACTTCTAGGATCTCGGACGATGGCAATACAAGTCTGAAGGTTGCAAAACTATGAATTGAAATCGTTCATCTATTTAGTTACGTGCGCACTGTTTTCCACCTGCCAAACCTTGATAGTCTGAGGCTTTCGGCCGTGTAAATCAAGTTTAGTCGAAAGAGAACAATGACTGATCAGTGAGAGGCTTATCATTATGGAGAATTGTTTCAGTTGGATGAACACTGTTGAACTGTGACAATATAAGAAACCTGTGTTTGAACATATTCAAATATACCTAGACAGACCATTAAATAGTAGTGAATAGTCTATTTGTTTTCGTCAACCAAGATGTCAAGTTCCATGGAGAAAGCTGTTGGAGGAATAGGTACGTATCCTTCACTTCTAAGCTGAATGGAACGGTCCAGACCGACTTAAACGGCAAGCATACTTGGCAGGAAAAGAGACAAGGAAGGGGCGGGAAAAAGTCGTAAAGGAAAAAAAAAAAGTGCAAACAAGAGTACCCCTACTATTAGTAGATAACGGGAAAGAGCGATAACAAAAATTCAACGACCGTTTCGTTTCTCGTCTCCTATCTCACGTCTCACTCTTTCGAGATACCGCCAATCCATACACCGCTCGCGACCAACCAGACCTCTCACGTCGAAATCCCTTATTCTTCCCCTTCACACAATAACCATCAATCGCAGACATGGGTAACGTAAGCTATCTCGAATGGAAACCACCACTCGTCTTTTGCCCCGCTGATACAAAACATAGGGTGCCAAAGCTCAGCAGAAGCGTGAACGCGCCCAGAAGGAGGGCAAGGTTGCCAAGTCGCAGCTCAAGGTGGTGAGTTAGATTGACATGTCTAGATTCTCGCTGTACCAGTTCCCAGTCGACTGACACAATTCGCAACAGAACAAGCAGGCTTGCGACATCCAGTGCCAGATCTGCAAATCCACCTTCCTCAAGACCACCAAGGCTCCCGCGTTCGTCTACTCCCAGTCCAGGCTGTCTTTGATCCCCTTGCCAGGTCTCCCAAGCTAACGCAACCTCTCTCTTTCTTAGTCTCACCGAGCACGCCCTGAACAAGCACAGCAAGACCCTCCCCGAGTGCTTCCCTACCTTTGAGCAGTAGTGGCAGATCCGATTCCCAAAGATTTCTATTCAAAGACAAAGCGACGGCGTAGAAGAGAAAGACCAAAGAGACATGAGAGCATAGCAAGACAAAAAAGCGATTTCTTGGGGTTGTGGCGTGGCGTGGCGTGGCGTGGCGTGGCATGACAGGTGTCGAGGGGTGTTGCAGAATTTGGACACATGGATGGTCTGATGGAAGTTATGATGGAATGTTTTACACGGTCATATTGATTTTTAAATTGCAGCCTGAAAAACTGCTCTTATTGGATAGGCTTTCTTTTGGTGATATTGTCATGACAAGACTCCAGCCATACCCTTCCTTACATGTCCCGCTTCCATGACGATCCCCAAGGGGGGGGGACAATATCCTTGACTAGAGGACATTGTGCCCTCCACCATGTTGCCACCTGACAAGCAACCTGACGAGCAGCAATGAAGGGTGGCATTAAAGATATGGACATGGGAATCAAGAGGCTGGGATTTTTCGAGTAGAACTAATGGGTTCTCGACGAGTCAATCAGGATTACCTATGCAATCAACATAACAATGAGTACTTATGGTGATATGTAGTAATAGTTATCAAGTGCATCTCTAGCCTGTCTGTCTGTCTTAATCAAGACTGGAATACTGCCGTCATGATAGCAACGGGATATGACAGATGGAAGACCTTGAGGACTAGGCGAGCGTTCTGTGCTGATAAAGTACGGTTCGCGAGTTCTTCGTCATTCACAATGGAGGACTCAATAAAAAACTCAATAAATTTTACATCAACGGGCCTCCATGGCTTGAGGAGCCACCTCGACAGTAGGCGCCCTGGCTGTCTTGTCCTCCTTGACGCGAGCCTGCTCCTCGCGGATCGACGCCAGAATGTCGGGATACCACCGCTCGCCAACATCAGGATGACTCTTGACGCGGTTCCGCAGCGTCGCCTCCCCCAGCGTCTTGGCCGCGCCGCCTGCGCGAAACGTAAACTCGACACTGTCGGTCTGTCCCCCGTTTCGCTCGATAACCTGCTTCCGCTGCTCCCTCACCCCCCGAGGCACAGTGCCCACGCCCACAGATTCCAGATCGTCAAACTCAGCACCCAGCTTGACACCCTGGAAGAAGGGGATAGAGAAGCGGGCGCCGGAGCCAGCAGCGGGGGATAGCACGCGATGCGTCGTCGACACACACACGCCTTGCGTAAGAGCCTCGAGGCCCTGTCCGATAGCGACAACGAGCGTGCCGGGGATAGGCTCGCAGTCGATCCACTGACCGCGCACGTTCTGCACCTGGAGACCCTTGTGCGAAGTCGCCTGGAGAAGATAGCTGGTAAGCATGCTATCCTTGTGAGGACCGACGCCCTGGCCCTGCGCCGCGCCCTCTATACCAAGCTCCGCGACGTCAGGGTACTTGACAATCTTGAGCTTGTGCTGCTGGTCCTTGTCAAAGTACTTGTTGAACGCATCGCTGGGGAGCTCGATAGCCTCGGCGACCAGGGAGGTGAAGTATATTGAGATGCCACCCATGCGGCTCATGTAGTCTGCGAACGTCTCGCGGAACCCGGGCAGTGACTCCTCAGAGGGCCACTGGTTGGGCGCGAGGAGGTTGTTGTACAGAGGAGATCCCGGTCCGGGGATGGGATGCTCGGTGGAGAGATCGATTTGCTCGCGGTGGTCAATCTCACCGGCTGTGATCTCGGCTGAGAGGCGGGAGTAGCCCAAGAACGAAGGGGCGTTCTTCATCTCAATCCTGAGTCTGGGAGTTTGAGTCAGTATCTATCTATATCAAATCGAACTTGATATTTGCCTTCATACAATATCAAGAAAAAGAAGACTTACTTTTCTTCCTCTGATACATCAAAGAACCCTTTACCCAAGCCGATGACTCGCTGAAAGACCTCTTCGGAGATGCCTACGTTCTTGAGATAGAGAAACCCAACTTCCATAAGAGCATGGCGAAGTTTCTTGAGGAATTCGGGCTTTGTAGCTGGGTCTTTGGCCTCAGCCAAGTCAAGAATCGGGATGGCTGTGAAGGACATGCTTTTGCTACGAGACGTTGTGATGGATAGAAGGGTCAGTCTAAGCTATGTGTGAGTGAGACTGGGTGATGGATAAAAGGGTTGGATATTCAATCTCGATAAACTTATGATGTTGGTATCACGTCTCTCCGCCATCGTTCCTTCTTTCGTACCATCCTCTTTCAAAAAAGAAAAGACAACTCCAAAAGGCTTGGTCATCGGCTCTCTCACATCATGGCGCAATTGGTCCACTCACATACGCCTTTCCTTTGCGCTATGGATAAACTGCGCCCTCTGTTCCCTCCCCTCCCCTCCCCTCCCCGCATTCTCTTGTCCAACATCCGATCAATGCCGAGTGAACAGGGAGGATTTTGCCCCCACGGACGGAAACACTTCAAAACAATTCTATACGCCGATCTCGGTCATCATCTCTTGGGGCTAAGAACTGTGCGAGTTTGATAAATTGTGCTTGCTTCCTTTCTTTCTTTTTCAACAAAGGCTGGTGACGCTGCGTGATTCTCCCTTTCCTTTTCGTCTCAAAAAAAGGTCAAGACTCATTTTCCTATCATACACCATGAATCCTTTGACCAATCTTCTTAATATAAAAACGCCTGGATATGACTCTCTCTCTCTCTCTCTCTCTCTCTCTTTTTCGTGCTCCATCTCTTCTTTATAGCCGGGATTAAGCAGAAGCCAGGGGTTTTGTTGCAAGAAGGCCGGTGACCTTGTAAAACATGTCTTCGATAGGAGGGGCAGCAAATGAAGGAGCGGCATCAAAGATGCCTGCGAGATGCTGTTGATGGATCACGTTGGGATGTGCATAGTCGTCGTCGTCTTCCATCTCTGCGTCCTCGTCTGGGATCGCCTCGTCCTCGACGTCACTAGCCATCTCCTCGTCCTCATCGAGGAGAGCAACCTCCTTGTCATCGTTCGTAGCATCAACACCTTCGAGACGCAGGTCCTCAAGAGGCTGCACGGTGGCGAGCGAGGACGGGTTGGATCCCTCAGCGACGACCAGGACTTGGGCGGCATCGTCAAGGGCGATGAAGCCGCTAGTGCTGGGCGTAGAGACCAAGCTGATGATTCTCTGGGGGGTGCTGCGCACCAGCAGAGGCTCAACTTCCTCAGGCTCAAAAACGCCAATGACGGAGCCTTGGTCTGAGGGAAGTGCCACGGCAAAGTGTCCAGACATGTGATCCACAGCCAGTTGTAGCAGGTCATTCGCATCAGCAACCTTGGGCATCGTGACTCCATATCGTAGCTCGTCGCTTACGACATCGTACACCCGCAGCTCGTCTGACAAGACAATGACAAACGGTGACAGAACGCGGATGGAGCGCAGCTGCCCCTTCCATTGGCCCTCGAGCGTCTTGACAACCTCGCCAGAAGCCGCATCGATCACGTGGACAGCACCGGTACCAACGTTTCCGTAGGCGGCGAAAAGTGTAGACCCGTCTTCTGAGAAGGCGATGCTTCCCTGGGGCTCATGCTGTGTAGAAGGCTCCTGGACGTCGACGGTGCCATCCTGAGGGACTCCGTCACCAACGGCTATCACCTGGGAGCAGCTCCACGTAAAGATCTCTCGTCCGTTCTGGCCCTTGACGAGAACACCGTTCTGTGATCGGGTTTTGGGTCGCCATAGGCGAACCATACCATCCGTGCCAATCGTTGCAAAGCACGTTGATGCAGGATTCGACGCAAGATCGAGGACCGCCTCGTTACGGTTGGTGGCATGGGGAGCATTGATTCTAGATACCAGAGCAATTTGCTCCTCTCCCTCACGCGCATCCCAAAACTTCAAGTAGACCTCCCGACGCTCCTGGATGAACTGGTCCTTCAGGTCGCTAATCACGTTATCCACGTCCCTAGGTGACGGCTCCCAGGTATCCACGCTGGCGAGCCATTCTCCGTCAGCAGAGAAGGCTAGGTGTGTGACCAGAGGCTCGTCGATGGGGTTGCCCTTGTTGGTGATATTGACATCTGTGGGTTGCGTTCGTGCAAGAGCCTGTTTTGACAGGCTGCGGAATGTTTCCAGGTCGAAGGTCTGCAAAAGAGGAGCAGAGAAGCCTCCGGCCAACGTAGCTTGAAGGCCGTTGCCCACACATACATGCAGCCGCGAGTGGTCGGTTGGTCTGATGGCGGCGGGAACAGGTCGAGACACACGGTCAGGGGTTGTCCAGGTACGCTGGATGAGAAGATCTTTGGGCGTTGTGACGTTGATCGCTGCAGATTGAATGCCAGCGACGTAAGCGGTAGGCTTCATCTCGGATGTTGAGAGAACCATGGCCGAGTTGTCGTCCAGATGCACAATGTATGAAGAGCCACTTGCCGAGACAACAAGGTTCTCTACGCTTCCAGAGAGATGAGGCAGGAAGTCCTTTCTTCCAGTATCCATCTGCCATAGCACGAGTGCGTTCTCGGAGCCTCCAGAGATGATGTAGTTGCCTATTGAGAATCAGCGAATAGTCCTGTGTCGTCACAGCCCTGCATACGTACCATCTCGCGACCACTTGACGGCGTGTACGGCCTTTCTGTGCCAGTGGAAGTTCTGAGCCTGGATCATTTCCTTGTCGGCTCCAGACTTGCCCAGAGCCTGGCTTCGGGCCAATACGTCGTGGTATACGTAGATTGAACCTCGGGCACCTCCGACAACCACGTCCAGGACAGGACCAGTCTCAGACCGCGACTTCTTTCCCATCGCCAACCTGGGGTAGACTCGAAGATCTAGGGCGGTGACAAGGTCTGGGATATCGAAAGTGTAGATTTCGTACTCGATGTCCATCAAGCTATCGAAATTTTGCTTCGAGGGAGCACCAAAGAAGAGTCTGTCATTGATGGCGCCTACCAGAACCTGGCCGTCCTCACTTGACTCCAGCAGCTGCAGGCCGTTGCCAGACTTCTTCATTGACAGCACAGTCTTGGACTCGAACTCTGCCTGGATCTTGGCTAGATATGCCACAACCTCTACTCGGTGAGGCTTATCCGACTCGGTAACCAGAATGACCTCCTCAGTCTTGCCGGAGATGTTCTTCGAGACAACGGCCATGGCCTGGGCTGTTGCGGAGCGCGTCTGGAACGAGGCCGAAGTCTTTGAGACGGTCCAGTTGGCCTGAAACACGCGACCATCGGAGCTGGCCACCCAGATCGTGTCCGGGTTCTGTTTCGACCGGCACATGGCGACGATGTTTGCTGAGGAGTCGGCGGCAGTGATCGGGATTCGGCGCACCAGTAGCGAGTCGACAGCTGAGTATACCTGGAGGGAAGTGTTGTATGCGATGATGAGATATCTTTTGCAGGGTCAGTAGAATCGCTTTGGGACACAATACAGCCTTTGTACTCACTGATCATCTTCGGTGAGAATGGGGTCAATGTCAAGCATGCGTCCACCCATGGGCTTCGATACACGCCATCCTGCCTCTGTGTTGTCAAACTGTCGAACAACCTCCAATTGCCGGGATCCTGTAGTTTCCGAGGCCACAGAAGCTCCAGCCAATTTGGTCTGAGCACTCTTCACCCCAAGTAGTTGTTCGACATCAGATCTTTGTCCATTGGCCTTGCGCTCTGCTCTAAGCCGCTTAGATCTCGAGTCGCTTTCAACCACGTCTCTCTTGCGCTTCTTTACCGGGTCAGATTTGCCCCTAGAACTCTTTGTTCCTGCCATTTTTGGCGCTTTTTCTCCAGGAATTCTGGGTCGTGGGGGTTTGTGTGCGATAAATACCAGTGTTTGTTTCGATTCCGACGTCGTACCGAAAGAAAAGGCCTGCCTGCGCTTTTGCAGAGTCGCAGAAATTTTGGTCCCGCTTTGGTGAACTTTTTTGATGCCGATAAGATAAGCACGGTGCTCGGGGAAACCTCGGATGGGAGAAATTCTTTCCCATCACCAACAGGATGCACGTCCAGCTCCATCACGAGTAATTCTTTTGCGCCGCCTTCTTTGCGAATCTTTTGATTTTGACTTTACCAGTGTCACCGGAACCAAAGACTTCGCGCAGATCTTGCAACTCCTGTCTTGTCAAGATGATTATCCCCATCCGATGCTTCTCCTGTGGAAAGGTACGCGAGTCTTCCGAGGCGCGCTTGGTTGAGCTGCCTGTTTTACTAACCAATCTCCAGGTCACTGGTGATCTTTGGGAGCGTTACGTTCAGCTTCTCGCTGACAAGACCATGACCGACGGGTAGGGATACCATCTCATCGTTTCCTTGATACAAGACTAACATATCTCTAGTGATGCAATGGACGAGCTCGGTCTGAAGCGCTACTGCTGCCGTCGCATGATTATGACCCACGTTGATCTGATTGAGAAGCTTCTCAAGTACGGCAAACTTTACCTGATCTTGACTGATGCTACTATTCATATACTGACTTGTCGTCTAGGTACACGCCCGATGGCCGAAACGAGAAGAAGCAGCGATTGAACGAGAACTGAAAACGGAACGAAAGGTCATGCATGGTTAGGCGTTAGGGAACACTAGCAAGTGTTTGTTCGGGCGGCGTATGGAATATTTCGCATTCAATAAAGGTGGCACTGTTTAGGGAACCCAAATTTCCGGAATTTGAGCTTCGTGTTGACGTGCTGAGTATGCAATGTTTGCGAGTGCGTTTGCCGATCCAACGGTGCATGATAAGGGCAACGTATCAAGTCCGATCTATTTGGTTTGGGTAAAACTGGAAGAGAAGTTGACTGGTTTACTAATGTCTTTCGATCCTGGTAACATAGAAGGCCTGCAGGCTTGTCTAAAGATAATGTCATGTGCGCAAGGTATTCTTACCCATTGGGTCCTCGCACGGCAGGCCTAGGGGAATCAGGAAAGCGCCCAAGTCAAAGATGAGTCAAGGAGTGTACGATATACTCAGATATGAAGGGCAGCAGATGGCCAGATGCAAACAATACAGCCTCTCGAGGTTATCAAACCAAGGTAGTTGATGTTCTACCAGAACGTAACTGTAGATGCTAGTCACATATGATAGCTCATGTTTTGCCTCTTTGGTATGGTATTTCAGCAGCAGCATGAAATAGTGGCATGTTTGCTAGGCTGACCGACAACGTTCCATTGTGTGGTTGATGAGGCTCAACCATGCAGCCAGTTTTCGAGGCCGGCCTTCAACACAAAACCCAGCCAATAGCTTCACCGTTACATCCTTATAGAAGTAAGATTGACATATCGACTGGCTCCTTGGTAGGCCTCGACTGGGAACAGAAAGCGCATTCGAACGCAATTCACTTGGTCATGTTGATTGGTAAGATCAGCACGTTGTCAGTGTCGCAACAATCGAAGAGATTGAACAACACATAATTACTGGAACCAGCAGCACAGGTACAGCCTGGCTACACAAAAACAACCCAAGTCGTCGGGATGCACAATGCAGCCGGATGCAAGTATCGCGCGTCAGTCAATCAGGGCTATTGACAGGCGCTGGCGCCGGCGCCTATCTACCTTATACAAAGCACCTCGAGGCTTGAGTTCGGCTCCCAGGTCACTCACCAGCCTCCGAGGTGTAAATACACCATTTGTTGTCTGATGCCCAGAATTTCTCTGCTTACCGTTGCGGCCTAGATCTTGGCCCAAGGCTGTTTCGGTGGCTGTTCAAGGGACGACCGAACAAGGCGCGCTCGCCAAAGAATGTTGCGGTGAGAGGGTTAGGTTGGGTGGTGTCATTCTATGTTCAGGACCTTTCAGTTGTGGACCTCGGAATTCGTTCCGTGAAAGAGGTGCGCAACCTGCGTGGTTGCTTGTTTCTTGCCTCAGATCAATCCTCAGCCCGTCCCAAGCATCGGACAAAGAGGGAGAAAAGTTGTGTTGGTTTGAAAAACGGGAGCGACCTATATCATCCTAAGGATGAAGGGGTAGAGAAACGGGGGGTTTGTCTGTTTAGCCAACAGGCTGGCTGCACGTCCCCCCCCGGGACCACTAGAATGGATATGATTCTATTAGTTGTAAGAAAGAATTCCGGCAATATGTCTAGCGCTGTGATAATCAGCACGACGCAGCAAGCACTGAGGCAATCACACGCTAAGCTGCTCGTTGGGTCAACAATCCCTGACGACCGTGTGAAGTTGGGGACTTAGTTCAAGACTCAAAGATTCACAAAAATAAGAAGGAAAATATAAATATACATATATCCAGTAGCTGGCTTGCTGTGGTAAAAGCGAACAGCGCGTCTTGTGGTTTGATTTGCGTAAAACAAGTATGTTGGACTTGCAGCTCCAGCCGCTTCCAAGAATGGATGAATATCCCAAAGGCAAACAACGAGTTGGAATAGCGGATAGATGAATCAGAATGTGAGTGTTGTAGCCATCAAAGGAGTGTTCTTGAGTGCCATGGGCGCTTGAGAGGGGCCTGTTCTAAGCTAGCCCACTCTGCGACCCCGGGTGAGTGAGTGGGGTTTACCCGTTGTTTTAGTATCGCCAAAGGCGCCGGGACCAGACTACCGGGTTCACAGGCGAACGGCTGACTGGTCCGTCTAGTCTGGCCATGTTCAAGCGAGTCCCAAACTACGGGATCCTGGTTGGGGGACCTGCGCCAGGCTCGTCCTAAGGGTTGCTACTCTAGTGATTGGAGCCAGCATGACAGACTGGCTGGCTTTGAAAAGGTAGCATGCCTATTCCTCATGGATTAGTCAAGTCAGGCCGTAGTAAAGCTCATCAAGGGCTCAGGCGTAACGGGTGAACATCGATCGACACGATCTCGTTGGTGTGCGTTGGATTCAGGACTGTATCTGAAAAAGGACTTCGGCATACAACTAAGTGACTGAGAAAAGGAATTCGGAACCAAAAGTTGGCTGAACTATCAACTAGTCAAGTGGCGGTATCCGTCGTTTATTGGTGAAAAAGGTTGACAGGCAGTTGGTGATGGTAAGCACAATACCGCGGAACGTGGTTGATAGTTACAACTAACTAGTTGTAGTTGCTTTCCAAAGTTCGGTTCCCGTCCCTAGTCAGCTTGTCACAATGAATCTCAATGCATCCGACGGCCGCGGGTATGACATTGTATGGCTTGTACGGCGTAGCAATGCAGACTTGGCACGATTCGGTGCCATGCCAAAGCTGCAGAGACATCAAAGTAACATCTTGTATTCTGGCCATGAGACCTGACGAGATTGTTGTTCTGGAGGAAGAATGAGCTGCAACCTGTCAAGTTAGAGGGAGTGATAGAAGTGGGGGGAACGATTTGACCAGTCTTTCGTCAGTATTTAAGCGCCGACGCCTGTCACCTTCGATGCAGCCCCACGGGTTAGGCCATCGAGGACCCATGTCCGGCCCTCACAGGGTGTGTTATGCAAGCTGTGAGTGGCTCCTTGTTGACGGTCGGCGCCTGGAGATGCTATACGATACGCAAGGGAACGAAGAGAGGCACACATGATTCAGGAGCATGGGAACAAGAGCGCAAAGTAGCGCGCAGGTTTGAACGCGAAAGCTACCAAGTCTGTGGGTGTGTAAGCATCCAGGGCAAGGGAAAAAAACAAACATAACCCTACTTACCTACTACCTAATTTCCTAGGCCGTTTGAGGAAGAAGTTGGTTCTATTTCTCCCCAGAGATGTTGTAAGTGAAGAGAATAATGACAGGCCTGGGGAGAAATTGGGAACTTAGGTACCTAACCATCTAATGAGGAAAGGGGAAAATTCATCAGCCTCCTTCCCTCTCATTCCAGTATAGGTACCTATTGTTGGGAGGAAATCATCACAGTTGTAGGTACCTACCTCCCTCGCCCACCTCAAGGTAAGGAAGGTAGCTGGAAACTGCTCTTGCCAATAGAATTGTCTAATAGCCATGACCTCTACCTAGTACCTATCGTCGGATGGACTCACCCTTCAACTCTTCCTCCTTCATATCTTGTTGCGTGTTCATCTCCAAATCCCCTTCCTATTTTCACTTCAACCACATGGTAGTATTGATCATGAACAGTTGGGCCAGCGTTGCATTGACCACACCCTATCTCATCCCGCCAAGTGCGACACTTTGGGTAACGCCCGTCTGGAAGGCCTTCCTTAGGGGAGACTCCGTCTTTAGGGAACCTGTTTGGCCGGTGCAGCCACTCGATTGTCATTTTGAAACACCCAGCCCGTCAATGCTCGTTCATACTTTCACATGGCTCTAGGGAGAAGCCCTCCGTTCTTGTGTTGCAGCAGATCCTCCACGATACCTTGTTTCGACTAGCCGATACATCCAAACCCTTCCGGTTCCCCTTGGGTTAGTCAAGAACCAGCAAACTATTAGCAGGGTGGAGAGGATATGGGGATCCTTGAACAGAGCCGCGAAAGGCCAGTGATCATCTAGATTGTCCCGGGACGTCTTTCTGGGTGACGGCTATCCCTGGTCCCTAAACATCATACCCTCTCGTAAATCCTCTATGTTATCTCTCGGGGTTAAGTGTGTGTGTTGTTTGCCTCTCAGCCGCGGCTCGTCCAACCACAACTCGTCCTACAACCTCAATGACGGTGCGTTACTCTCAACTCTCAAAGGTGGTTGTCCTTGGGCCTGTTGGAGAGTGAGCCTTAGCCGCAGAGCCCCTCCGCTAGCTGCCAGCTCTCATGATACAATCCACCAAAATCATCCACACCACCCACCACACCCAATTTTCCAAGCCCACCCCCATTCTTGGACCCCTGTCCGTACCAACACCGTCTTCTTTAATGGGATTTTGACCCTTTGCGAGTTCATCCATTTCTTAGTCATTCTTGACAGTAAGGAATTGGCTCGTACCGCTTGATCCTGATGGAGTCATGGTAGTCTTGCATTGAGATATCCCATAAGCTACTGCGACTACTTTGGGCTTAAGACAAGGTCAGTAAGCAAAATCTGTTGGACTGTCTTATTTGTTTTCTCCTAACATGTCGAGAAGCGTGGGCCGCAGCTTTGGTCCCGCTAGAACATCGCTTTTCAACTGAAGCTAGCATAGAAGCGGGCCAGGTCTTCAGCCTGCTTTTCCGAGGTACGAAGTTCGAGATCTTCTGCCAGTATCAGCTGCTATGAGCCAAAGTGCCAATCATTGCGTTATCGCTAACACATGTTACAGGGAGCCAAGGCGCACAGGCAGTCGCGACGGAATCTACGAGGAACCCTGGATGGTGCCCTACTTCTTGCATTGCTGCAGCCATTGACAGGGAACCTGCTCGGTCATCCAACCCTGGTTCAACTCTCGCGCCTGCCTGTCCTCAACCCGTCCTTGCAACCGCCGTCAGCTTCCAGCTTCCACTCTAACCCATCCTCAAACTCTTCCCTCCATCTTTTTCTCTCTCTCTTCTTCATTGACCTGGTGTCTTGGGCTTCTTCCAGACCAGAGCATGCTTTCATCCTGAGAGTGTGCCAAATTATTTCTTTCAGTTGTTAGCTCCTCTTCGAATACCTCCAGCTGATCTCTCACACGGCTTGTCTCAGCCATCCGTTAAGCTTAGTCTCTACTGGCTAACGTCAACCCCCCACTGACCTCCGCCGACTTGGAGTTTGCCCGCTGCCCACGTCGCGGGCCTCTGACCACCGGCCGCACAATTGTACAGCCAACAAGTCCACATCACTGCCATTGATAGCTGCAATTGACCAACGTCTT
The DNA here is from genome assembly GCA_013618395.1 of Fusarium domesticum. NCBI lineage: Eukaryota > Fungi > Ascomycota > Sordariomycetes > Hypocreales > Nectriaceae > Fusarium > Fusarium domesticum. Next base: position 7,525 of record JABFEV010000369.1, on the reverse strand, counting down.
TCTACTTTCCCATGACCTCAGATTCGAAACCCGTCACCGAACAATCTCAATAGCAAACAGGAGAGGAAAACCCCTGCAAGGCATTATCATTCACCACTTGCGATTGAACTGCATGCTGCTGCTGTGGCATAAGACCTCGCCGGCCGCCTCGAGAGCAGTTCATCATTACATCTTGTCGACGCTCAATTCTTAACATTGTCAACTCCCCGTCATGGCTCTCGAAGCTCCTCTGAGGTCATCAACTGGAAGTCTACAATTCAGTTTTCCTTACCATCAAAAGAACATGTCTCTTCCTTCTGACTCTGAGGGCCTCCGCTCTCCATTCAGAGTAGTGTGCGTTGTTGACCAACTACCATCATCCTGATTGAGACAGACATGGCTAATGAAGTTGTTGACCAGGTCTTCGCCTCCTCCAGTTACCGACTCCGCGTCCCTCCGACCCAGCTCTGCGAATCGCATGTCGAGCAGCTCATTCCATGTCATGAGTCCAAGTGACATTGTAGGACCCTCGCCAGTCACATCGAACGGCACCGAGACAACCGAAATTGAGGACGACGCTTCGGAAGAAATTCATCAGGAAGATGCTGGCAGAAATCTACGCCGCTCCGAGGTGTGTCCAGTCTATAATAGTCTAGCTTGTTGTCGTGTTTCATTGCTGACGAGTTGCATCCATAGCTCCTGATGCTCACAACCAACTTACCAGATAGCGTCCGCCAATCTGGTAATGAGGAGGCAGTTTCCGTCATCCATGCGCCTGAAAGCTTCTCCAGTTGGGTATGTCTATCTGTATGAGATTCCGTCAAGAGTTGGATGTAAATTGACTTGGTTTAGGTTGGCTCAGCGCCCTCGGTAACAGAAAAGGAATCAAGTGCAAGAATATCCCCAACTGTCGATGCTGCCAACGTCACTGCTCTGAGCAGCATAACGAAAAATGCAAACTCATTCTTTTCTATTGTCTGGAGCGTACACTGACCAATCCTCAGACATCTGCGCATCCAGCCCGACCCCCAATTTCAACCGATGTGAATCCTGTGCGCTATAGCATCGACAGTGCCACTCCTCGTGCTCAGGATTTGCAATCAATGCTGGATGATACTCCTCGGTTACGGTCTAGCAGCACTAGCAGTCTCGAGAGTAGGCTACTATCTATGTTCGCATGATGCCAGCTTCTGACACTGTCTTAGAGATCGACGAGCAGACCGAGGCGGAAGGGGACGATGATGATGATTACGCTTCAGAGATACTGCCGGTATCCCAAAAGAACGACGAAATCGCGACCCTTCTGAGTGCTCTTCAGGAGTGCTGGAACCTGTGCAATACTCTCGCAAGCCTGCGCTCAATGCAAAGGGCACGCGCATTCAACAAGGCAGGTATTCCTGATGCTCATGAAAGGGCTTGGAAGACTTGCTGGAAGCTCTGTCAACGACTCTACGAGAACCAGGATGAAGAAGTCGGCTCCCTAAATGCGAGGCACAGTCTAGATCTCTGTCGCGACTTTTGTCAGGCATTATTTGATGTACGGCAACGCAAGGACGAGGCCGCCGATTCGGTCATGCGTGTCAGTTTTGAGCTCAACAACCAGTAAGTGCTCATAGCCCATGTTCATGCTCATACGCTTGTGCTAATACACTACTTTTCAAGTTTGTATACTTGCCAAGGTGCCAATCTACCTGAGGAGTTCAGAGAAAGGACCTTGGACTTTTACATTGCGTTATGCCACCGTCTGATGAAGCAGCGAGGCGACATGGGTCAAGAAACCGACCAGCTTCTCAAAGCTAGCTGGTCTCTTGCCGAAATGCTTTTCAACCTTAGACAGAACCGACGCGATGGTAGACATCCCGACGACGAGCTATTATCTTTAACAGTCCAAGCATGTTGGGAGTTGTGCGATGTGTTTAGGGATGGCTGGGCACAGATCCGACCCGAAAGGAGCACACCTCGACCAGGCCAGACATTCTCTCACTACGGCATTGACCAAAGTGGGCGGCAAAGCCAGGCTTCGAATCGATCTTCGATCCATTCAAAACACGATAGTATCAAGAGTGTACGTCCAGAAGAGCTGCCAAGGGCACCGCCGCCAGTTCCCGAGACTCCTGTGACGGAATTTGAGGATACGCCCATCTCTCCCCAAAGCCGCTCACCTCAGATGCCCAACATTCTTGTTCTTGGAACCACGAGCGACACGAGCCGGGGAGGAAGATGGTCAAGCAGTGCGTCAAATCTCTCGAGTTACTCGAAAAGCAGCACCCGAACTTCTAGTACAGCGACGACAACCGCTACAGCTGAAGACCCCAACGTGACTCGGGCCAAGATGTTGGTCCTACGGGCTGCTATGAACCTCGGATTCAACCGTGATGCTATTGCTGATCCCAAGGCCGCATCGCCTGCGCTACAAAAATTTGTCCAGGAACTCCCGCCTGGATCCTTCGGCTCATTACTCACCCACTCTACTCTTTTGACACAATACAAGAACTCGGTCCTTACCGATGCCATCATACCAAGGCACCACACGCTACCCGCACGAGGGAAGCGGGTTTCTTCTCAGGAAATGGCCAAGAGTATCCTTATGATGATGAAGAGCTCACAAAGATTTGCTTATTTACGCGATCTCTTCCGCATTGTCTTCCAATTCCCACTCGAGGAGGTGGACACACGACGGAACGTCAGTATTGTTGTGTAGCGTCCAGAGTCTCTTCTCTCTTTCTCGACTTTTACTTCGGCTCCGGACTGGCGCATATTTCTTAATGTTTATCATTTCAGTCATATTTATGGGTATCACGTGGTTGGCGAGGATTTTGTGTCGACCTTAGGCTTTGATTTTCTCTTGACGAACATAGTAGGGGATGAAATGGTAGAAGAGGGGAGCGACTCATGGTTCTTTAAAGAGAGCAAGCGGTGGTCTATTCGTTTCTAGAAGCAAGAGATACCCTGTTGTAACACCTTTTAGGGGTAACAGTCCAACCGAAAAGAAATTAAAAAAAAAAGAAATGTATGCAGAAAAGCGCTGCAATGTTTGATGACAAGACGGAGCTTTTACTGTGTCGTCGTTGGCTTAATGAAATGACTGTGGTTGTACAGATCTGGGCAAAAGAAGGTCAACCTCTTGTAAGGAACAGTGACATGTGTCTACGGACTAAATAAAGTATTCAAATTCGGTGTAACGGAAATCGAATGGTATCAGCTAGTTTGTTTCTGTATCAAACGATTGCCTTTGTCCACGATTGACTCTTTGCACCCTTGTCCACAGTTACCGTAACCCAGAACTAAGCTATCCCAATGTAAAGGGTGGTGTTGAAAAGTACTTCAAATGCAAAGGAACAACAAAGCAGAGAAAGCGCAAAGTGACTCCATGAGTCCAACAAAAAGGTTAAGGGAATACCAGGAAAGACAGACCAATCGTGGCCAACATCAGGCGAGACTAGCGAGCTTATTTGTCTGGGGTGCTTCTTTCAAGCTTCAAACTCCGGTCTGATTCTTGAGGACTGCCCAGTAGTCTTGGATCAATCGACTCAAAGAGGGGGTGTAATTGATGGGGCCGGCTGGTCATCGCGGGAGAGTGCTGAGGTTGGTGATTGTAGTTGAAGAGGTTCGCATTAGAATGAGGTGACTGTGGATGGTTTTCAGTGGAAAGCGCCAGCATCCTAAGCTGATCAAAGGTGGACTGTTGGGGACTCATGAATACATCCTGAGTCTGTGGCTCATTCTTGAAGGACACGGCTCCTTGCTGGTGTTGAGAAAGTACTTGCCGGGGCGTCTCGGCACTCGGTAACATGCCTGTGGGTGTTTTTGTTGTAGGTCTGTTGCCAAACGAGTAGTTCAGGGGTATAAAGTGACTGTCTGTCCAACGAGTGGGCGACATGACCGTACTGTTGTTGTCGGGGAACCCACCCAGTAACACCTCAGGGGGCTGAGGGGAGGTAGACATGGCGTAGTTAGGTCTAGTTGCGAAATTGTGGCTGTTGAACATGCTCGGAGGTATCATGTTGTTGCTGTCATTAAACTGAGCGGTGCTGTCCATGTGAGATAGCTCATGGGGCCGTAAACTATTTGGCATAGCTGGCATGGCGGGAAGAGAATCGACTGACCAACAAGGCTTGAGCTGCTGAGAGTTGCCATGTGTGGTTGGTGCTGTTTGGGGTTGATTCGAATTCCAGTTGCTGTTCCTGACGGAGGTAATAACAAAAGAAGAGTTCGAGGTCCCTTGATGATTTTGATGATCTTGATGATCTTGATGATCTTGGTGGAGAGCAGTTTGCGTATGTCGGGGTTGATGGCTTTGGTACCAGCTCGGAAGTGGTCGCTGTGGCTGCTCGAGCGGTAGTTGACTGATCAAGAGCTTCTGCCCGTCATCTTGTTTCTCCTCTGCAGCTTTTGCCTTGAAGGATTGTTGAGTTGACCTTTTTCGAACTTGGGATCGGGCGTGTGACAATGGTTTCTCCTGATCTTCTTGTTCCAGCTCCTCGGTTCGAGCTATTCCGGTCGGGGGAGCGTCCCTGAGACTTCCACGGTAAGCATTTAGATGATGAAAAACAAATCAAGAATCAACTCACTGCGCTTCATCGTCGTTCGAACTGCGTTTTCTCTTTTGTTTTCTCGGTCGCTTAGGACATGTCACCAGGAGAGCCCTACAGTAAGAGGTTAGATACAACAAGAGAAAGCAGGTCAAGTTGAACGGATCGGGGACAAAGAAGAAGCATTAATGCAGCTCTACTTACCCATAATCGACGTCGATTCCATAGTGTGTCTTGCAATAACGCAGCTTGTTCCGAGTGAAGATCTTGCCGAACTGTTTTTCAAACCCTTCCTTGATATCTTCAAAGGGTAACCCCTGCTTGATAGCTGCATCCAGCACGTATCTGATCTCTGGGGGTGTCCAAGTTGGTTGGCCAGTCATTTTGAACTGATTTTGCTGATATTAGAGGGATTGAGATGTTTGAAATTGAAGCTTGGGGATTGTGTATGGGGGGAAACGATGAATGCTACAACGGCAGGAAAGAAGAAGATAAATTAGAGAAGTGAAGTAGCTTGTAGACGGTCAGTAGAAGTCCAAACTAAGATAAACAGAAATAGGAACAAAAATCAAGAAAGCTGTTGTAAAGTAACTGGTAGGTTTCAAACACTACTTCTATATGGCGTCGATGTCACCTAAGACGCTGTTCACATGGACACCCATGCAGACACTTACTATGTGACGAATGCAACAAGAACCAGTTGTCACGTTTGGGGCAGCCAGAGCAGCTCACGGTGATTCCAAGTCGATGCTAGAAGTAGTGAAGCTAGCAGGTAATAGTCTCACTGGATCACTCGTGAGAGGAATGACGATTTGATGGTGATGAAGGTGATGAAGGTGATGAAGGTGATGAAGGTGATGAAGGTGATGAAGGTGATGATGGTGATGATGGTGATGATGGTGATGATGGTGATGATGGTGATGATGGTGAGTGACTGTAGAAGGATGCATGAGACGCTGGTCGATATAAATACGAGCGAAGGATGATGTTGACGGTGATTGTGGGAGAGACCGTTGGTCAAGATAGAAAAACAATACCTAGGACGAGGAGGAATAGAGCGACAGATGAGAGGGAAAGATGGGGTGAAACGGGGGAGCCACGTGCCAGGAGAACTTGGCCAAAGCAGGTGCATTGTTATGTTGCCAATAGGTAGGGCAGGCACTATGAAGAACAATGCAATCCTCGAGTATCAATAAGGTGGGCGCTATTATGGCCCCTGGTCACTACGACACAGAGCACCTTGACCCATATGTTCACTCTTCTTGCTCGTCTATGATAGAACACCTCTACCACCTATAGGTAGTTGTATCTTTCGTCATTCATATGTGTTCAAGCACGCGGTCATCGAGATGAGTCATGGCGCCTGAAAACACCAAGCCAGCACCGCACATGTCCAGCATCGTCGTCGTCAACCCAGTCGTCCTGGCCCGCAAGCTCGTCTTCTTCGTCACACAGCAGCGGCGTTTCCAGGTCCAGCATGGCTTGTCGGAAACTCCCAAGCAGCCGTTCGGTTGTTGCGTCCCGGCGGGGAACCATGACTACCGCCCGTGACTCCGTCCCAAGCGCGAGGTGTTCGTTGATGGCCGAAGCAAGGAGTGTGGGGTGGTCATCGTCGTACATGGGGTCTGCTACAATGATGATCTAAGCGAAGGTGAAGAGTCAGTCAGGTCTGGCAATTTACACAAACTCAGACAATCATCAAGCAACATACCTTGAACTGATGAGGCTTTCCAAAGAGTTCCTGGTCGATCTCATTCTTGCTTCCTCCCCAGGTTAAAGTTCCAACCCGGAGTGAACCGCCACGGGACTCGATCAGCGCCGTATTCTTATCCGCATTATCCCTCAAGTTGGGCACGATATTAGGCAGATCGCTGAGTGCGACGGGGACCTTCCATAACGCCGCTGCCGCCAGACCCAACAAGCCTGTTCCTGAGCCAAGCTCCAGAACGCTGGGCGAGGCTTGCTCCGGTGTCTGGCCTAGTAATCTAGACAGAGACGTCTTGGCGAGGTGAGGCAGATGCTGCGAAAGGACATATGACGAACCCCATGTCTTGAAGCCCAGAGAGTCACCCGTCAGTGCAGGTTCGCGTATTATTAGTTCAAAGTCGTCCGATGCCACAGTATCCCCGTCAAAGGGCCACCTCCGGATAACCTCTCCCATGGCCGTACGACCACAGCGTTCCGTGATTCGCTTGCTGGCTTGAGTCCATATCGCCTCCTTCTCGTCATCATCTTTGATCCATTCCAACGAGCTCCCGATGATAGACGAGAGATATCGTGTGACATCCCCTTTGCGCTGGCTAGCTAGTGACTCCTGTTCCTCGAGGATATCGGAGCGCCGACGCTTGTGGTTCCAGATGGGAGGAGTGAGTTCAAGACTTTTCAGTACTTCAGCCAAGTCTGCGTAGCTAGGACGCTGCCATATTTGTGGGTAATCCAGTGGATGAGTGGCCATCTCGAAAGTAGTGAGGAACGGCGTTGACTTGAGCTAGGTGAAGGGGTGACTTATTCTGACAAACAGTAGAGGTTGGTGTAAAGGCGAAATGATGAAAAAGGGTTATAAAGACTCAACAATACCGTGTCGGCCATGCATATTAATCGACAGTATTATTATGGGAGAGGATTCATCCGAAGCCACCAAACGTTGCGCATGGAGGTTATCGTGAGTTATAACAAGTAAAGGTGGGAGAGTACAGTAATTAATCGTTCATTTTGGGTCAAAATTCAGCGACGAGGAGAGAGGCCCCGCGCAATTATTACTGGTCCATGCCATAGTTTCAGGGTCCATCGTGGGGCATTGCTTCAAATACCAAAGTAAAAACTCGTAGTACAACAGGTTCTTTTAGAATACGGAATGTCCAATTATAATAACATTCCTCCTTTAAACTGTTACACTGGTTGAAAACTTGTGATGTCTAGGTTACTTCTCAAACCGGTTCAGGCGGGCACAGGTACAACACCTACACAGAAACGCACCGCCACAGTTTAAATCCGCACGGTGGTCTCTTGGAACA
>JABFEV010000368.1:0-37664 GCA_013618395.1 Fusarium domesticum | reverse complement strand
CCGATGAAAGCCCTGTTGAAGACCAGCCTGCTGAAAGGGAGACGCCTGCAGATGATGAGCCTGTCAAAGAGATACTTGCCACTGAGAAACTTACCAAGGGCCCACCATCAGCTGCGGAAGGCTCTGTCGAGGAAACTCCAGCTTCTGCAGAGGAGACGCCTGTTGAGGTTCCAGAGTCTTCTGACAAGCCGGAAGATGAAGTGACTGTGGCCGAGAACACGTTATCAGAGGATTTACTCACAGCTGAAGTCAAGCCCAACAAAGAGGACAAGTCGAAAGACGAGCTGCTTGCTACAGAAGCTCCTTCTGCTGATAACGAGCCAGTTGATGTAGAATCGGCCGAAGAAGACAAAGCGTTGTTAGCAGATGGGACACTGATCAACGGCATCGAAATCAAGGCCGAAGCACAGGCTTCTGAGGAGAATTCTAACGAAGAGGCACAACCTGCTGACGACGAACTGGCCAAGGATTCATCTGCAGCTGACAGCAAGCCAGAGCAACAAAATGAGCCAGCCGAAGAGACCAAGCCAGCCGAAGAGACCAAGCCAGCCGAAGAGACCAAGCCAGCCGAAGAGACCGTGCCTGTAAACACCCTGAACAAAGACTCGTCCTCCGATAACAAGCCTGAGTTGAACGACACACCAGTTGAGAAGGCGCCTGCGGCTGATGCCGCACCGGAAGAGGCTCCGTCTGTCCCAAAGGAAGAACCCACAGCGACAGAAGAAGCTGCCTTGAGCGAGAAGCCGATTTCTGAAGACTTGGCAACTAAAGAGGAAACCACCTCCCCTTCAACAGAGGCGGCAGCAGTGGAAATAGCGGCTGCCGCGCTTGAAGAAGAGACAATCCCAGCTGAAAAAGCAGCAGCTCCTGATAAAGGCGCAGAACAACCTGCTGGTCTTGTGGAGGACAAACCGGCCGATGATGCACCTGTGACTGACGACAAGCCAGCCGACGAGATTAAGACTTTAGAAGAAGATGCGAAACCTGCTGAGGAAGTAGTCCCTGCACCAGCAGAGGTACAAGAGCCAGCCAAGGAAATCGACACGCCCGTGCTTGAGGAGGATGCCAAACCTGCCGAACATCCTCTCAACGCAGACACTGAAGAAACTGCCCAGCCATCAACTGAGGCTCCGGATTTAACCGTTCTTGCCCCCGAGACCGCAAAAACCGCGGCAACAGACAAGAAAAATGACCAAAATCCTGTCCCTGCCGAAACCGAAGCCAGGGCAAAGGAAGAAGAAGAGGAGAGCAAAGACAAGCTTGGACCTATTCCAAGTGAGAATAGGCAGGCGAAAAAAGGTGAGGAGCATGCTTCTTTGTTCGATACCCCCCCTGATTTTTCAAAACATTTGGGAGTGTCTGTTATGGAGTTAAATGGGAGTTTGGAACAAGGCGGCGTTACAGAGTTACCTTCAAACAACACTCAGGAACAGCACGAAATATGCCCCGATGAGGAAAACACAGGACTCACGGATCTTCCTCATGATTCACTTGAGTCAGAGAAAGCTACACATTTGGAACATGACCACGAAGGCAGTCAGCAGCCTGGTTCTATGTTGTCCCAAGAAGCAGACGAAACAGATGCTACAAAGATCACGATGCTAGAGGTGCATAGCCCAAGTCCGAGCAGAGATTCAACCAGCGTCATTCAAGGTTCGCCCTCAGATTCCCTGAGTCATGAGCCTATGTTTTTAGGATCTGACGATGGCACCGAGGGCTTCGGTCTTCCCCTTACCCAAAGCCACCAGAAGTCAGACTCAGTATCAGACTTGGTGGAAAATGATGCTATGCCAGACTTGCCGCAATCTTCTGAGCTCGACGCTGATGATTTCGGCAACGAAAAGTCAACAAAGCCAACCGCCTTACCAGACCCTGAGGATACCACATCATCCTCCCGTAACACTTCTCCAGATAACGGTGTTCATGCAAATGAAACGCCAGTGCTGAACATGGGGAATGCCGCCACTCATGTCGACGAGTTTCACACGGCCTCAACCAAATCTCCGAATTGGATAGATGACGGGTCTGATACCGACGACGACGTTCTGTCGCCTGCATCTAAGTCCGCGCCAGCACCGGCGTTTTCAGAAGCCAAAGGGCCAGTGGGGGAGAATCTTATGGCGCAGGAGGAAATGCCTCCAAGAGCCCCCTCGCCCGAGTTGGCAGACCAATTCGAAGATTCTCGGAGCGCAAGCTCAGATGATGAAATGCCTGCGATAAATCAAAGCGACAGCAACGATCACAGCACTGATCAGGAACCTATCGCCAGTGGCCATTACAAAGGACCCAACGAGGGCTTTCCCGATAGCCAATCTCTTGATTCTGAAGGTCCATTCGAACAGACCATGGAGCAAGGCTCGAAGGAAGCTAATCAGATGACTACTGTCACCGACTCGGAGGACTCTGATACTGAACCCCTGACTGTTCAGAAAGAATCCTCGCCAGTCCTCAAGGAGTTTGACGAGCCCGCCTTGAAGCATGATGAAGACCATCAACAGGAGGCTGTCCGCCAGGTGATGATACCGCAAGTGGCACATCAAGTTTATGTACACTATGGAGATGATTCGGATGCATCCGGTTCTGATGTCGACCTGCCACAGAACGAGCACGTCTCTGCTTCTACTGCCCAGCATACGCCAGGCGAGAAGCTGCCTTCTCACGAGACGGCCAACGAGCAACATAGCTTGAAGCACCTCGATCATGATTCATACTCCGATGAAGAAGCTGGACAAGGCCCTGTCGCGATAGCAAACAAGATTCCAGTTTCGGCACCCACACGCGCTTCAAGAGACCAAGCTTCGGATTCGGACTCGTGCTCAGGCCCGGAAGACGTGTTGGCCCCGGCATCGACAAAGCAGGAGGCTAAGACGGATGCTGCCCATACGATCTCTTCATTATCGTTTATCGAATCCGAAATAGATGACCGGCCCCAATCGCGAATGTCGTTGTGCCCTGAGCATACCGAAGTACTTCACTTACAGGAGAGGCAATCCTCCACTTCAAAACAACTCTCTGAGCAGAGCTCGAACACTGATTTGCTCGACGTCAGCGACGAAGATACGGAAGATGCCATTTCTCCTAGAGCGTTTGGGAGGAAGAACTCTTTGCTTGATGCAAAATCAGGGGTCACCCCCGTTGTGGCGAGATCTTTAGCTCCTGCTTTTGCTGATAGCATCTCTGCTCAAGAAAGACCAACTGGTGTTAGCTCCCATTCAGCCTCAGCGACGAATCAGTCTAGACTTCAAGCTGACGGGTCAGCTTCTGATGCTGCCTCTTCAAATTTGACTGACCACCCAGTCTCGGAGCGTTTGGATGAGACTAGCGGAGCGTCTCAAGCAGACACGGTAACAGGAAGCCCCAGCAAGTTCAGATCGGCGGCTCTGCTAGCCAGTTTACCTTTGGAAGCCGACGGCGCTGCCACAAACTCACCTGTGGCGGCAAGTCGAGATATGAAAGGCGAGCGGCCTTCGACACGTTCTTCTCGTGCTGAACCACCGCGAACTTTCTTGACGCAGCAACAGCGGCCTCGCAGATCGGTCAAAGTGCGCCCAAGGACGGAAGTCTTTATCAAAGATTCCATCTTTACTCCAATGGCAAGCCGGGCAGTCGATGCTAGAACCGCGCCAAAAGATGCCTTCGCAGGAACCAGAGGTGAAGCGAATACATCACAGGCGCCCCCAAAGCCGAGACATTTTCCTTCAGAGAGCGCTGCTGAGCTCCCTAGACCCTCTCTTCGTTTAGAAGCAAAAACGCAGAGCGATGTAACACCATCGAATGCACACAGGCACTCACATGTCAGACATGCAACTGGCACTGTCGACAGTGATCGGAGTAAAAGAGATAGTCCGTGGGCAGTTGCTTCTCCATTGATAGGAGAAGAAATGACAAGGTCACCTGATCCTGGCATTGTGATACCTGATAAGGAAATGGTTAATCTGCAAAGAGCCCACACATTACGCCGAAAGCGCAAGATGTCTCTTCAACGGGCCGAGGACACTCTGGCTGCGGCGGTGGTTATCTATGCAACGGCCGAGGCTCTGAGCCCTCCCGGGAGCCCCCCCCTTCAGGAAATGCACGATAGGAAGGTTTTAGCAAGCCTGGAGAACCAGATGGCAGTAGAGCAGGACGACTATGGATTTCCAGTTACTACTCGTTCACAGCTGAGCTTGGAGAAAGGTGATGAGGAGTTTTACAAGTCTCATACTGACTTGTTTGCAGACGACAAAAGCAGGGAATCCGATTCGTCGCGCAGCGAAAGAGAACGAGAAAGACATCGTAGACGTCGGCACTCTCATCATTCGCACCACTCAAGCAGAAGTCGAGAGGAAGACGGAAAAGAGCCAAGCTCTCGGGATGATTATGAGAGGCGTGCGCAAAGATCCCGAGGGGAGGATGAGCGACGGCGACACCGATCTCGTCGTGAATCTAACCAAGACGACGAGTTCCGTCCTTCTCGACGACATCGTGGTGAAGATGGCGATCGATCACGAACATCTCGCGACGACAATGGGCCTAGATCTCGGACATTTAGAGGCGATAAAGAGACTAGACCTAGAGGAGCCCGAGGTGAGGACGCGGGACGAGAACGTACAAGACCATCATCGCGCGGCCCTCAAGCACATCGTCACCACCAATCGGATAACGCTGGCCCCGGGACTCCTCCGAGGACGCCAAGAAGAGACAGCGGATTTTCGGCCGATAGCTCTGGAAGCTCTGGCCGCAGACATCGAACACGGACCGAGGATGAGCAGGCCGCCCACGACAAGCGCAAAGCGGAGCGAGCAGATCGACGGGCCAGAGAGAAAGGGACGGAGCGTAAACGCGAGCCGTCCGTCTCTCGGGATTATAAAGAGTCGAGGGATCACAGCTACAGAATCAGAGATGTCAGGGAGGAAAGGGATTATAATGGCAAGGGCAAGGGCAGGGAGCCGGAGGCTGAGCCAGAGAGGAGACACCGCCGTTCCCGTCGCCACAGTTCCTCCGGCCGAGCTCGACACGATGAAGTGAGAGAGCAAATGCCCGCGGACCGAGACGAGCCAGTTGCGGCCCCTCCTAAAAAGTTCTTCAACATCAGGCACGCGGAGGGGATCCTCGGTGATACACCGCCTTTGGCGCGAGAGGCGCCTGCAGCTGCCGAGCCCGTCCGAGAATCGCCGTCCTTCGACGCAGACGCGGCTCGACGGGTGCGGACCAAATACAGGCGTTCGCGTCAGTCAAGTGATGAGCCACGGCCGCGATCCCACCGCACTCGCGACGATGCAGTACCTCCTCTTCCTCCTGTAGCCTCCGCCCCAGCCTCGGCTCCGGATTCCCCGAGAGAATCAAGGCCAAGACACTCAAGGACGGATACGGAAGACGCGGCCCGCAAGGCCAGACACGTGGAGAGACGAAGAATTAGGGAAGACAAAGATGACAAGAAGCCGGGAGGCATCAAAGCCGCCTTTAAGAAACTGTTTGGTTGAAGGTATACGGAGAAAGGAAGAGGTACGAAGGGGAGGGAACAAGACTGCATGATGTTGTGTTTTTGATTCCGACCGTGTATTATGATGAAGACATGCTTTGACAACGTGTGACGATAGGACGAGTTTTTGCTAAGATGACACGACCATTATCCTAATTCAAGGAAGATGGCTTCTGTTTAATTTTTTCTCCCGCTCAAGATGATATAGAAATGACAGATACGATTTCACTTTAAGCCAGTTTGAGGCTTGCCCTGTGGGCATGGCAGCAGACACGAGGTCCAGTATATTCACTTCGGGCATATCCTGAGTTAACGTAGCTCCATGTATCCTCTTGCTCGGAGGCTTGTGTGCTAACAGTGTAACAGGGCCGAAGTGATATCTATCGCCATTTTAGGCCAGTTGTTCTCAGTCTTGAGATGCGTTGTGAAGTTGGATAAGGCTCTCGAGTTCAGGTATATATATTGGGTCTTACCAGGTTTGTTTACGGCAATGAGAACTCTGTCTTGTTCATATCCTCCTCCTTATCTCCTAAACCAGCCATCTGATTTGTCTCTCATAGCAAAAGATATGCATCTTCATCCCTTGATCGCATCGGCCATGGCCGCCGGCACCGTGTACGCCGAGACCAAGTATACCACCGCTGTTCCAGGTTCGGCGTCCGAGCTGTTCAAGTTGGAACCCGACAACTTTAAACTACCTATACCCCCGTCTTTGCCGACCGAAGTGCTCTCTCTCTTCATGAACCCTGCTGCTGCGAACCCTGTTGCTGCAACAGGCGCAACAGCTAGACGCCAGGACAAGAACAACGACGTCGGGTACCTGGAGACTCGTGGCAGCAAACCTAAACCTACAACAACAATCCTTATCCTACCTAGTACGGTACTGACTGAGATCGTTGTCCAAACAGCTACAGCTTCGGCGCCCAGTACAGCCCTGGTCTCAAATGTCCACCTTATGGGAAAGGAGGCAACTGCCTCCAAGCATATCTCTGTCGAGATCGACCCTGAGCCTACCAAAGCCACAGTCAAGTCTAAAGCTGCGCCTCCCGCGGTCACCGTCTATGCTAAGGCTGATTCTTCTGCTGATTCTGCTTCCGCTTCTGCTTCTATCGTCCAAGAACCAACTGGCGAGGCCAATCCAGTAGTCCATCGCTACGAAAGACTTCGTGATAGCTATTACCACCGTGAACACTCGGTCAGATGCGAGAATGAGAAAGACGCCAAGGACGGCCAACCAGGAGGTCGCCAACACCACTGCCAGGAGGTCGACGAGAAGCACGAGAACGCGGCTGACGAGGAGCTTCTCACAAGGCACGCCAAATTTGTCAGGGAGAAGCCAAACGAGGCGCTGCTACTCGCCAAGCTGACCATCAAGATCATCAAGGATCGCAAGGGATGGACAGCCAAGCAGAAGCATGCCAACCCCATTGAGGAGCTCCAAGAGGTCCAGGAGCTTCGCAAGAACAACAAAAAAATTGTCGACAAGACGCTCAGGTTTGCTGACAAGAGCCCTGAGAAGGCAGTGCGGTTCGCAAAGTTGACCATTGAGACGCTCCCTAAGGTCAGCGACAAGTCCAACAATTAGGATATGGCTGCCGACTGTCAGACCCGCTCCCAAAGTTAGAGAGAATGAGGGGATCTGGGGAAATATCTACTCTCAGACTTGGGTCTACTTGTACGAGATTCGGAGTCTCATACACTTGGCTTGGGCCTTGTGAGTCATGATTCCCAGCGTGGTCTTGGGGAACATGGTGGGGAGAATGAGGGCTGTAACCTTTTTGCTCGATGAGGAGGATAAATAAGTGCACTTGTTTGGTAAATTGGTCAGATTGAATTTCTCCGAAACTATGTATTGTCGTGACTATGATAGTGAAGAGTGACAAAGTCGGTGTCGTCAGTAATAGAGAGGACTTGTTGGAGGCTCCGCTGTTGATATACGCCACAGCACGTGGCCATCCATTTATATGATGAGTGAAACGGAATGGTATGTAGTTTTACTAAAGTGGGTGCCCCATTTCGAGTGTGAATTCAGTCAGCCATGGTGTTAATTATAATCGTATAAAATAGATCTTAGTAAAATACATTACTATTACCTAGATAGATTTCCTGGTCATTGTCTTACAAATAAGTACCTACCAGGTCTTGATATCCACAGCACTTGTTTTCGGGAGGGATTCCATCTGTGACGGGAAATAATCACGTGATTTTTCTCGTGATACACCCACTTTTCCCCTAACCCTAACAAATGTTCAGCCGAATGGGCTGCCCCACGAAGAAATTCCCGCCAAAAATTATAGCATCAGCAAAGAAAGCGGGGACCCATCAAACCACAAACACCCTCTCCCACTCTTGTGTCTTTTCTCCCTTTTCTCGAAACAAACTCAGGCGCAGGATTCTACCTCTTTGCGATTACTTCACTTTTTCACTTTTTCAAAACACCGCATTTTCCTCCCCTCCCCAGGAACAACTAAAGTCACAATGGCTCCTCAGGCAGCAGTACGTACATGATTAGAACCGCTTTGCTGTAGGCCCTTCTCTGGAGAGCCCCCCTCCAGTTGAATCAAGGCGCCGCGAAAATGCAGTAGGCTAAAGGTCATTTTTTACAACAGAAGAAGTCCGGCAAGGTCCAGAAGGTTACCAAGAAGGTACGCTCAATCTATTCCGCGGAACAAGACGTCGACGAACTCCAACATAATCCCTCCAAACGACCGCGGAATCAACGTGACCGAACGAGTTTGGGGGTTTGGGTCGGCTTTTCGTCCATCCCACGTCGTCAATTCCACCATCCCCAAGGATACTCCCCTCCAGCAGACCGAATCCGGAAGCTAACCTAGCTGCCTACAGTACATCATCGATGCTTCTCAGCCTGCCAGCGACAAGATCTTCGACGTCGCCGCCTTCGAGAAGTTCCTCCAGGACCGCATCAAGGTCGAGGGCCGAACTAACAACCTCGGTGACGATGTTGTTGTTCGACAGCAGGGTGAGGGCAAGATCGAGGTCATTGCCCACAACGAGCTCTCTGGTCGCTACCTCAAGTACCTGTATGTTTCACCCCTAGACGAATTGCTTGTCTTTTGTTGTCTGTTGGATTAGCAATGACTAACTTGTCAAACACAGGACAAAGAAGTTCCTCAAGAAGCAGCAGCTTCGTGACTGGCTCCGAATCGTCTCCACCTCCCGAGGTGTTTACGAGCTCAAGTTCTTCAACGTCGTCAACGACGAGGCCGACGAGGACGACGAGTAAATGTTTCCATTGCATTACAACGGCGCAGGAATTGGTTGGTGAATTGGGACAGGGGAAAAAGTTAACGGACTTGGCCAATAGACCCAGCCATTTGTGTGGCACTCTTTGTGGTGTTTGACTCTACTTCTCTCGATTGTGTCTTTTGTGATGTGCCCTGACTTTTGCTTATTGGCTGCGCTCTGTAAAAGTATGCCGTGTTTATGCCCGTTGTTTTCCATGCCAGACTAACTGTCTGCATCGTAATCTCCTTTTAATCCTTCATGTTCCAATATCAACATCCACATTATGGTACAAAGGGGTATTTCAAAACGACCTGGGTCCGTCATCTTGTCCGCAAGCTCTACTCGAAGTTGTCCATGTCATCCTCAAGGTAGTGCTCTCATGACACCCTCAAAGGCAACAAGAGCCATGGCATTCGCCGGAAAGGCTCTCAAGAAGCATGGCACGAACCCTCTCCAGTACCCCTTCCATCCGCTCTCTTTGTAAACCGCAACAGCAGCATCTTTCCATCTCGGAAACTTTCTCACTCCATCACCCAAACCGCCTCCTAACGGATCCGTCATGATCCTCTGCTTCACAACGTCGCTCGGATAACTCGTCAGCCAGAAGACCTGCGCACTTAATCCACCTGCCCAGAAATTCACTGCGGGCGCGCTCAAGTTCGTCTGCTTACGCAGCTGTCGAGACAGGATATCGTAGCTACCCCACCAGCAGAAGAAGAATGTGCGGAAGAATAGCGTGGCCGTGAGACCGTGGTAGATACCGCGAACGCCGTGGTGCTTATAGATCTTGCGTATACAGTCTATTGGCCCGGCGTATAGCCTGTCACTTTTCTGTGCCGCGTACTGAATCTGCAATCGTGCCTTGACGTGCTCGACAGGAGCTGCGATGAAGCTGACCGTGGAACCGGCCATGATACCTGCGATACCATGACCAAAACTCGGCAACGAAGTGTAGCCCTTGGGCGAGGCGCCAGGTGACGAGGCCACCGCGTCTGTGCCGGGTGGCTGTACGTGGAAGACATGCTCGGAGAGAAGACGCCGATAAACGGTCAGGGAGCCCAGCATGACTGAATCCATAAACATCCAGCCGACAAGAGGAGGGGAGGCTCCCTTGTAGAGGCCAAGGAAGCCTTCATTGCGGACAGTCTGAAGAACGCATTGGAGAGGACCGCTGAAGCGGGTTGAGTCTGTTGTTTGCAGGCGGACTTTGATGGTATCGAAGGGGTGACCAACTATGTCAGGTGTCAGTGATGAATGAGCTGTATGAGGTAGGGCATATATGTATATCCAATGGCAAATATGTCAAGATTGAGATTGATGGGAAAAATTGATAATGACAATCGTAAGAGCTTACCACTTAGTTTGGCGATACCACTAAAGACCCCAGCGACGAAGCCTTTGTAATCATGACCACCTCCTGACATGGCAGGTTTCTGAGTTTGATCCGATGTGACTTTCTCTCTCACGGCAGCTGCCATGACTGCTCAATTGGAGCTGCAGTTTCCTTTCCTTCCTTCCTTCCTTCCTTCCTTCCTTCCTTACTTCCTTCCGAACCTCTGCGAAAGAACTGGTTCCGGTTTGGACGGGAAAGAGGGAATGGCTGTCCAGAATGGCAATTGTGTTTGAAAAAGAGAAGGAACAAATACTCAGCTCAGTCAGCTTTGGTCTAAACAAACAAAGGAAGGTAAGTATCCGGCTGTCAGGCAAGTTCTCTACCCAGGAATTACTCTACCTACTATGTATAGAGGTGAGCTTTGAGGTGGTGATGACATGAGCAATGTCTGACACTTTTTCCCAATCAAATTCTCAGCTCGCCATTCGCTGGTATTGTTTAGCTGCAAAGATCCGAACCACTAGAAATACAGCACCGATGTCGGAACCCCTTGTTCTGGATCGATTCGCAACTACGGATACATAACTAGACATTATTAATGGGGATCAGGAACTTTCTGCTTTCTGTCGCTGCTATGCGAGGACAATTATCAGTAATGCTGTTAGTGCTTGTATAAATCAATGGGTGGTAATATTTCTATTCTCCAACCTCGACCACCACTAACTTAGCACAAAGCACTTCTTCATCCACTCACCTACTCGCTCCTGTGCAAAAGACGAAGTCATTTAACTTGCCACCAATCTCTTCTTATCAATTCAATCCCCTCATCCAACCATACATACATCCCCTGTATTACAATCAAATATGGTGGTGGTATCTATCTTAGCTTTGCAAAACTACTACTAAACCCCTATCTAACTTTAAGAGTATCAAAACCTCTTCCCTTCAGCCCCCATCATAAATCCAATACTATCGTAATACCCTACCAAGTAGTTGACGCACCGCTCTGAATCCAGAAAGCCTTATCATGTCGTCGTTAAGAAAATACCAGAACCCCGATGTATGAACATTTCCTTCTCAATGCTTCGCTTGCTTTTTTTTTTGTCCTCCCTCTTTTCGCTCTGATGCTTATCGAGTTTTCTTCATCTTTCCAAATTCAACCTCATCATTTTGGCCGAATCATTATCGGCGTATCAAGTAGTTTGACTGTCCATGGTGCTCAACTTTGTGAAAGAGCTATGCGCGGTTGATAAAATGCTGTGCATGGTTGGTTATATCGTGGCAAGCATTGCGTTCGCATTGTTCTACACGTCTTTGACACGACGTACCCCATTCTAAAAGGTCTCCGTATCGTCTGTGTTGTGGGAAACAACGCTACCGAATGTGTCTATTTCCGACTGTCAGTCAAAACTTCTCAGCATGAAGAGCTTCTTTAATCACATACCTCTCTTGCGTCTTCGCTCTTCACGAGCAGCATCCTCGGGGCTCTTGGGTGTCATGGCACGAGGGCCGCTGGGTCGTCGGGTGGGAACGCCCAGAGCAGCGTTCAAGTTACGGTTCTCGGGCTTGGGGCTGCCGGTGTAGTGGCTAGCATGAGTACCACTCATCGTGCCGTAGCCACTCTCATCACTCTGGTGCTGCAGGGGGCTGCCCTTGGCCAGCTTGGAGATGCGGGTGCCGCGTGGAGGAGTGCGAGCTGAGGGGCTTTCGGCAGTGTCAATCGGCTCCTTGGGTGGCCGTGGAGGGCCGGTGGGCGACGTGGCCCAAGACTCTGGATCGCGTTGTGCGCCCCCAGAGGAGGCCGTGCTGTATCGGTTGTTGTTCTGAGCTGCGTGGTTGAGACTCGACACGGAACCGCCCCAGTCGGCGGATCTTGGCGTCATGGGGACGTTGTACTCCTGAGCAGAGGACTCCAATGCATTTCGGAATCGCTCGGTCTGGCCCTGTCTGGGCTGTGGGTGCTGAAGGTTCAGCGAGTTCCGATGAACTTTGTACTTGGGGGCGTCGCTGGGAGACATGGTACCTTCGCGCGGAACAGCACCTGGGTAGGTGTCGGGTACTGCTCCTGCTGCCATATGCTGATGCTTGTTGTCATCATAAGCATCATGCCGGTAGTTTTCCTCATCATTGTATGATCCCATGCTTGAGCCGGAACGAGAGGGAGCGTACTCCTCGTACTTGGTCTCCTTCTTGCCCCGGAAAGCCTTGCCCACACTGGAAGCAGTGGTTCCCGACCATCGAGAGATCTTGGGGAGCCAGCCGGTAGAGCCTCCAGACTTGTGCTTCTTTCCTTTGTCGGCACGAGGCGTATTCTCGTTGCTCAATGCCTGAGGGATCTGGTCAGAGTGCTGTGGAGGCGTGTCCAGAGGGACAGAGTTGCCGCGCTGGAAATTGGCAGAGCGGCTTGGGGTCAAGAGGTTTGGATCACTTCGCTCGTTCGTCGGGCTGGGATGATCGTATTGATACTCGTCATCATGCTCCTGAACAGTGCTGATTCTGTGGTCCGAAAACTTGCGCTCGTTGGCTAATCGCGACCGTGATTGAGAGAAGGACAGGCTATGATGGCTAGCAGTCGAGTTGCCTTCAGGCTCATAGCCTCGGTCCTGCTCAAAATGGCCCTCAGGTTGTAGGTTCTCAAATGAGGCTCCACGTCCGCTGGTGGATACAGGGGCCGTCTGAGTCTTCAGGACATCCACTTCACCTAGAATCTGCATGAGAATGTCCTCAATGCGTCGGAAGTCGCTGGTGCCCTTGGTGCTCAGACCCTGTAGGGCGCGCTTGAAGAGGTTCTTCTTGGCTGCTGCTTCGTTGAGGCTGTCGACCTGAGAAATACTCTGGATCGATCGAGTGCCAGTGCCAGTGCCCGGGTAAGGACGAGGGCCGTTGATAGCCTTCTGAAGTTTCTCCGTGTTCTCAACACCAGCAAAGATAACGTCGTCGCTGGTGTCTTGGATGAGGTTCTTCATGTCGTTTATAGAAGTGCGCATCTCCAAGGCCGAGTTCATCAAGAGAGCCACGATCTCGGTATCACGAGCGCTGCGTTGCGCATCGCGAACCATGAGGTGCTGCATGAGGGCAACGATATCCTTGTTCTCGATGCGGTCAATTCCTTGGCCGGTGGCCGCATCATAAAAGGGAGAGGCCATGCCCTGAGACATACCACTTAGGTGACGGCCGTGATCCTTCGGTGCGTAGAAAGGATCTTCGCCGCCGCCGCCGCCGTTAGGGAAATGAGCCTGGTCCAGGGCCTTACCCTGGGGGGCCATATCTGGTGTGCGGTTAGGACCGTTGGACATGTATCCCTCGTCGTATTTCTGAGCGAAGCCAGGGCTTCCTGTGTGATAAGGAGTACCATAAGAAGGGTCCAAAGTACGAGTGCCGAGCAGATTTTCGTTCAAGGCGGGGTTCGCAACTGGGCTGGCGTCTTCGTAAGGGTTCGTGACAAGAGTGTCTCTCTTACGGTCATCAGAGGTGCGCTGCCATTCATCTTGATCATGGCTAGGCTCACGGCTGTGTGCATTGGCAGAAGCACCTGCAAGCCCTGCGGCACCAACCCCGTTACCGCTGGCCAGACTCTGCTTGCTACGAACGCTCTCTGGTCGCTGTCTAATAATGTCTTGTTGGGTAGGGGTGGCCCGGCCTGAGAAGGCTTCCCGCTCACCGTCCAGACGTTCCTGAACGATTGAAGGGTTGGTTTGTGCGTCGTCATCTATGTAGCCATACTCAGGCATAGGATTGTTGAAATCGGGCAGACCACTAGCACCCAACTTGGGCGAGGCGTCAAATGAGAGGCGATCGACACTATGGGCCGGAGTGTTACGAGGCTCGTGACCCTCCATAGTGCGCTGCTTGAAGGACTTGTTGCGGAAGACCCCGGCGGGCTCGAATTCATCGTCGACAGTATCCTCTGTCGTGGCTTGCTTCTTACCCTGGGCAGCCCTCAAGGCCGCAGCGGCAAAACCCACTGCACCAGCAGTAATGGCAGCTTCGGAAGCTGTAGGAGACTTGGTCCGAGGAACCTTGCGTCCATGCTCATCAATTTCGTACTCGGAGTATTCCTGCGACTTTTGTGATCTGGCACCTGGAGTGGCGTGCCCCTCTACTTCAGACTCGCGGTTAGTATCCAGGTACTGTTTGTCGGGACTGACACCACGGCTGCTGTAGGTCCTTGACTGATCATCGTAAGAGAGCTGAGAATCTCTAGCACCGGCGTAATCGTATCCAGAACCGCTTGTCAAGACAGATTGGTCTAGCATTGAGCCATCAACGAGCGATGCCACGGCTGACTCTACGCCGAAGGGAGTATGGATGATATCGGGGTTTGCGCCGATGCCTCGCACAGCCTGGCCCGAAGTAACCTTGTCCAGTTCGCTGTCGTCTGTATAAGTAGTATTCCTGTAATCAGCACCAGAGCTCCGGGGAGACATATGCTCAACCTCACGGGCACGTAGTGAGGTGAGGGAGGCTGTCGAGTGGCTGTTTCGACGGTTGTCTCGTTCATAATAGGCATCACTTGTCGAGTGCATGCTTCTAGAGTTGCGCGGCTGGTGCTCACTACCAACGTCGGTGTAGCCCGAAACGCTGGGGATGGGGCTTAAACCACGAGCACCTGCCTGGTAAGGCACGTATTTCAGAGGAGGGGGAACATCCTGCGTGGCAAAGTAGGAGTTGTCGTAACCACCCTCGGGGTAGTCTCCTTGATCAGAAACTTCGTGATTGTCGCTGTCATCAAATTGAGCGCCTCGGTTGAGAAGCACCTTGTTTCCAAACTCGTCCGCCTCATACTCGTCGTCAAAATACTCCTTATTACCACGAGGCAGAGCCGTTAGGTCGCCCGTGGAGATATTAGCGTGCTGTGTAGACAGACTGCTGTCGAAGTTGGCTGGAGATTGTGTTGGTGTAGAGTCTGAAGAAACAATCCCACGTGAAACATGTTGAACGGGTGTGAGCTCTTCGGTGGCAGAGTGTGGCCTGTCAGTGTCGGCGGAAAGGATGGAGGTCCTAGTCATCTCGGAGGGGTTGATTTCGCTCATTAGAGGCATCGGGGGCGCAGGAACCACGTGGTCGTCATCGTACTCCTCTGTATACCGCTCACGTCCCAGGCTTCGGCTTCTGGTAGACTCGGCTCGACGCCGGCGACGCTCTCTATGCCTGCGGTCTTCTGATTGATCATCATCAAGCATAAAAAGACCTTTGCCTGCCGCCGCACCCGCGGCAGCAGCTTTGAGAAGGTTACCACCACTGCGCTTAGGGGTTACAGCATCGTTGGAGATGTAGCTGTCATTGAGCGACTCTCGACTCAGGTCAAGAGACGAGGCGTCGCCATAAACATGTCGGGCCTCTCGGTTTCGCTTGTCCTTGAGGTCACTGCGTTGCCCGGACGACCGCCGGCGGTCGGGGGTCGCTTCCTCGCGGGAGACGGATGTTGCAGAAGAGGTGAAAGAGCCGCGACGAGTCTCGCGTTTGCTCTGCTCACGTTTTAAAGCACTTAACTCCGGTAGAATTAGCCGGCGAATAGCGTCTTCCACCGTCTCAAGAAGCTTGGGGTTGTTGATTGATGTCTTGGAGGCGCCTGAGCGTGAGGAATGTGTCTCGTATGAGCGATGGCTCGGGGAGAGATTAGATGATAGAATGCTCGAATCAGCGCCCGTGGCACCTGAGACACCTGAGACTGCAGATTCCTGATGACCTCTGCTAGAACGACGACGCGGGGATTTAATACCGTCGGCTGTCCGCTCACTGACGCTGCTGGTTCTGCTCTTTGAACGACGTTTTCTGTCGGATGTTGATACTTTATCAGTCGGTTCTTCTGACACCCGTGCGCGATGCTTGCTCCGCGTCTTGCGATTCTTTATCTCATCCATAGCAGCGCCTGCAAGTGCACCAGCGCCAGCAGCAGCAGCCAAATCCTTGCCTCCCGATGGGCCGCTGAAGCTGCCTTTGAGGTCGGTCGTATTGCCGCCGTCGAGGAAGCTGTCACTTGGAATGGCTGAGATTTCGGAAGGGTTGACGGCTGCGTAGCTTTCAGAAGGGATCAGAGGGCTGGCAGGTCGACGACGTCTGTGGCTGCGGTCAATCTCAATATCAATGGGATTCCTTGAGACGTTGGACTCCTCAGTTGCAGAGGCGTATGAGCTCATGCTGTGGCCGTCCTCCCCTTCGGGATAGTCTAGGTCGTGAGCGAGGTCTAGTGGTATGCGACGGGTATTGGAGGTTTGACGACCACCCTTGGTTTCGGTGACCTGGATGTGATGGTCGGCGCGGCCCTTTTTGGATGGCGTGAGGCGGACACGGACACTGGGGCGGCGCTCGCCAGTAGAGCCCGAACAAGGCTTTCCGCCTTCAAAGTATTCGATGAGGAGAGAAGTCTGGGACTTGTTGGCCTTGTGCTTGCGTGTAGCAATGGTGACGGGAGTTCCGTCTTCGGGGATAGAGTAGGAAGATTCTTCGTCCCCGGGCTTCAACACATCCGCCGTGAATTCGGTGGGGGTAGCGTTGGTCTCGGTTTCGGTTTCGGTAGGGGCGGGAAGAGGAAGAGGTTTTCTGGACGATATTCCCATCGTTGGTTATGCGAGGTATCCTAGGACAAGAGGTTGGGGAGTTCTTGGCCCTCCAGGGATGCGATGCAGCTGGGCCACCGAAAGGTTGAGTCGGAGGCCAGAGAGCAGCGAGAGGATGATGATTAGGAGGATGTTGTTCAAGGCATGCAGGGCGGCCGTTGATTAAAGGCATGCAGGTTCTAAACAAAAATGTCTGAATAACGAGTGTCAGTTTTTGTGTAGGTAAGCGACCAGATGAGACGACTCATGTCAATGGCATGGCATCGCCACTGTGCAGATGCGCAAGACTGTGTGGGAGAGAATCAAGACTTACACAGGAACAGGGCAATTATCAACCAACAGAGAAGGAGAAAAAGGGCCCTTGACAATCGAGCTACACAGGGCAGACGATTAACTTACTGTCACACTCACTCGAAGTATCCAGGCCGCAAGAGGCGTGGAGATATTCGAGGAGGAATCGGAAAAGGTCGAGGAAAGATTTGGGGGTGGGAGAAGCTAAGTGAGTGAGGGCGTGGTCTTGGTGGTTGTCTTGGTCTTGGGCCCTTGTCTTTTGGGTGGTAGCGGGAGTGGAAGTGGTACGGTCCGTGAGTGGCTGTTTCCCACAATGTCGGTGGTCGGGGAAGAGAGAGCGGGTCAACAGGTCGAAACCGCAGCAACGAGGAGGAAATATGCTTAGGCCAAAGCGGCTTGGAAGGCTTGACAGGCTCCAAGGGGACCAGGGGACGTAAGGTGTTTTCTATCAAACGAAGAAACAAGGGGTGAAGAGGGAAGAGAGGACCTGATGACAGACGGAAGGTAAGACAGCCGCAACAATGTTGCGGTTCCAAACGAAACTAGCCACTTTGAAACCTGGTTCAAGTGCCTAGACGGTGATAGAAGGAGGGGTGAGAGCGTGAGACAGACGGGGGGACTTGAAGGATGGGGAGGCTGGGAAATGCATGCGAGGTTTTCGTTCTTTTGGAAGGAAAAAGAGATGGAGACAAGATGCAGAGGGAAAGGAGTTGGACCGTTTGTCCGCTCAACGTGCCGATGATGCATGCACTAGAAAATGGAAATACCTTGGATGATGAGTGAGGCTGAATCGCGTTTGTATGCAAGTCTGGCGTTGATGGCGATAGTTTAATCCATGCTTCATGTCTACCTACCTTACTATCGAACCAGCTACCTAACGTAGCCTTGAACTGATTACACATATCCCCGTTAACGTTACCCTCCCGAGTTTTTACCATCCGCAAATGACAAGACAAAAAAAGGTTCTTTAATGGAGGCGGCTGGGATTCTCAATGTGATTGATCTTCGCTCGCCTTTTGCTTGGTGGTGGTGGAGATCAATGGATCCTCGGGGCTTAGTGCGTCTCTTTAGACGACGGGGACTGGAGATTGCCCAGAGGTGGGAGGGTGATGAGCTGGCGGTGCCGGTGGATCTGTCCAATAGACATCCGATTACCGGGGTCTAAGAGCCTACCTCTGCCTTTTTCCTCTGCCAGACGAACGTGGCTCTCCAAAGGCCCAGAGGAAATCGGGAGAAGCGACGAATCCTCAACGCGACTTGTTATCCAATGGGTAAGCTCAGATGGTATAAACTGGAGATGCAAGGTGCAAACACATATGCAAGAGAATATTTTCCCGGTCCGTATGATTAAACGACAGAGCCAGGTTGTGAGGAGGAGGGAGAACTGGCGGTTGGGTTTGGAGGCCGTTGCCACGATGGTTACGGTGATATTGATGACGATGTCCAAGAGACCAGCGTTTCCTTTGCTCGTTAGGCTGTGATTTACTAGCTACCTCTTCTTCTCACCGATATTTAGGCCCAACACCAATAGCATCAGGTAAGCCTTTTTTTTTTTTTGTATCGTTTTGATTCTTCACCCGCCTCCTCATTTCTCCTTCACTTGCTTCCACTTGACCTCGGCCCCAGATTTTCAGAACCCATATTGAGCCTGCTTCTTCCAGACTGAGAATTGGCGTGTGTGTGGTTCCTAGTAGTAAATTTTAACGGACCTGACGGGAATTATCATCTTTCTCTCTCTCTCCACTGCTCAGAAATATTGTCTTAGCCCCGGACCTTAGGCATAGGTGGATTTTTAAGGCTGAGCAGGTTGTCTATGTCAGGGCCCTGAATCCCACTTAACCCATCACTGTAGCCCTACAAACCTAGGTACCTATGTATGAAGCTGTCATGGAAAGCTCCCATTCTCGTATCCTCCCTCTGTAGTGCAAAAACAAACCACCCATGTCTGCCTTCGTTCGTGATAGAAAGAGAACCAAAGACTCCATTCCAACTTGATACTAGTTGTATTTTCCTAACCTATCCTTGCTCTACCTACCTAGATCCAGTTTGAATCAAAGATACTCTTTCTCTGGCGCTACAGTCGCTCCTTTCTTCCTCAGACCACTTTCCACTTTCCACTCTCCACTCTTCACTCTCCACTCTTGTCGTTCAGCCTTCTCCCCTTTTTTTCCTACTCAAACGACAACGCAAGCGCCTTTACCAACCTCCCATCTTTCTGCTCTCTTGTCACCTTCGCCTGCACCATCTTGATCTATTCGCATCTGGCCCTTTAATCTTCGGAACTGGAACCTAAAAAGACATAGTGTCGTCCGCACTTGTACTCCCACATTGGTCCCCATGCGAGACGGACCGAGGAGCCTCGAACTGGTCACGATGAAGCCCCTTGTAAGAGGAAGAAGATGAAGAAGAACCCCGTAGCATCATGCGAGACATCGTCGAGCAACAAGGACTACCCTTGCGGTAACTGGGTTCGCAACTAAACATTGGCTCTCTCTCTTCTCAAGGACATGATTTTATGTACCAAACGGCAAACGGACACCACTCTCCCTCACTATAAACTTGCAGACTAGACTTGCGATATCAGAAAGATCCCTGGAGGGAGTAAGCTTGGACTTGTACGAGTATCGGGTGTTACTTACATTGCTTACACCATGAAAGTTATACAACGATTCCTGTGTCACATTAACATTCCGATATCTTTACTACGGCCATTATCATGAAACCAGGCGTGTTTTTATACAATTAGGCAGGTAGGCTTAGTATTTGGCTACATAATGGGTTTTCATCATGCTTAGGTATGAAGATTGTAAACATTTATTGGTTGGTAACTGTATTCCCATCAAACACAACCCCTCATCGCCGAAGAAATAGCATATCGATTCCGCCCGACGCCAAACAAAGGTAGGTATCCGCAAAACAACAAGAAAAGGCACCCCTCGATAATCATTTAAAGAAATGTACCCCCATATCCCTAGTGGCCTCTCCAATTATTCGTCGTCACAGCCGGTCCAGGTGCGGCAGGATATTCTGGTGGGCATATTCCACCAGCCTCAAGATCGTGCATCTCGTGCGAATCCCGAATCTCCTTCTTCCCCTCGTATGGCGGCGGCGCCTCGCCCAGCTCATTAAGGCCCTCCTGGGATCGCGTGCCGACCCACGGTGACCTGCGGGCTCCTCGCACCTGTGGCGCCTCTGGGGGGAAGAACATGTGCCCTGACGGCGCAAATACCCGTTGCCCGTTGCCAGGCCATTGCTGGGCGCGGCGGACACGATGTCGACGAATGCGAATAAAGGTGAGGACGAGGCCGACGATGAAAATTATGAGGAGAGGTAAAAGGATCCACGCAAAGTGCTGGCCGTTTATCGAAAGGTCGGAGTCGTTGTTGTCGTCTTCGTAGTTATCGTTATTATTATTGTTGCTGGACATAATACCGGTCAACGTTCGTGTAGAAATGTCTATAACCGGTTTCGAAGTGCAAGGTTATGATTTAGTGATGCCTCGGATGGTCGGGTTCGACATAGATAGATAGACAGTAGTGCTCAGCCCGAAAGCAACGTTGCGCCACCTGAGCTCGGCTTGATCGACTCGTTATGTCAGCGAGTGCCGAAGATTGTTTGCATTGACTGCGTAGGTGAAGAATATCGAGATATCAGTATAACTAGTGGAAGTTTTGGATGTTAAACACGAGTGGGATCAAGGTGTTTAAACGAGGGAGAGATGAACGTCATGCGTTATCCCTTCCATCGGCGGAAGGAGGGGTGAACAAGTTAATGTTCTTCTTTGTATTTCCCTAAGAAATGAAGCAATAACTCTCTCCCAAGGCCAAGCCCGTGGCAAAAATGACTTCATACATAGGTATTACATACCAGGTAGACCGTGGCTTAGGTGTGGACTGTGCATGACGAGGCCAATAATTCCTGTTTGCAAGCTTGCTTAGAGGCCTCGAGAACTCATCTTAGCCAGTAATAAACGTATACGACCTTCTAACAACCTTCTTCTCGTTGCCACATTATTCTTTGATTGAGGCGCAAGTCCTTTTATGATAAACCATCACGAGGCTCATGATCAGTACTAACAATTGTGATTTGTCACCACCTGGCAAAGCTAGCATCCATGGTCCGTGCGTTCCGGATGCTTTACCAACTGAGGTAATACCTGAACTCCCAAACATCTTCACAGCCTCACCATATCGTGACAACAGCATTGAACACAACATGCCTCGCGCAATCAGAGGTCTGCCGTTTCAACATCCCCCGATATTCAACATGTATGCTAACAACTCATACTAGGCGTTCTCATCGAGTGCGATCCCTCCATCAAGTCCATCATTGTCAACATCGACAGCGACAATCATGACTACATTATTGAGGATCTCGACGACGAGCGACTAGTTGTTAAGGAGAGCATGGTTGCTATTCTCAAGCAAAAACTCGAAGATGTACGTCGACTCCGAAATATTCAACACGCGAGCATATCCAAGTCTGGTAGACTGCGTGTTGCTACATCATTCGCTGCCACAAACCCTTTGGCTTTGCGGAATGGAAACATACCCGTCTGACAATGAACTATAGCGCCTCAAAGAAAACCTGCCTCCTGAAGAGGAATCTGGTTCCGACTAGATAATCTCAAGTCCGAAGCGAGTCAACAAATGCCGAAATACTCGTCATGTAAATCACTTGGAGCTTGACCACAATTTGACAAACACAGCTTGCATTCTTGCCTGTTCCTAAACAACCAGATGTATATCCACAACCCCACGTGTATCTACAACTTCTCGAACCTCGGCTTCGTCCTCTTCAACCCGCTCAACATGGCTTGTCCAAAGTCCTTGCCCTGCAACGCCGCCGAATTCCAGATCCTCGTGTACCGCAAGCTCTCGGGCACGTCATGATCCCGCCCGTAGTTGAGCAACTCCTTTGTGCCCTGCACCGCCACGGGGCTCTTCTCCGCCAGCGAAGTCGCCAGGACCAGTCCCGTCTTGAGAGCAGCGTCCTTGCTCTCGTGCACCTGGCTCACGAAGCCCACGGCCACAGCCTCCTGCGCCGAAAAGTCCCTTGCTGTCAGGCAGACATCTTTGACCCATGACGTGGAGCCCACGATCTTGGGAAGGCGTGCCAGAGTGCCAATGTCGGCGGCAAGTCCAACGTCGACTTCCTTGACGGCGAAGCGTGTGTTGGATGCACAGAGACGGATGTCGGCGCAGCAGGCAATATCAATAGCAAGGCCAATGGATATACCATGAAGCACGCAGATGACAGCTGTGGTTCAGGATTCAATCAGTACAACTCTTAAACCTGACCGTGTTCAAAAATGATAAACTTACGCTTCTCACACTTCTCCGCTGCCCCAATGCAATCCTGAAATTCCTCAATATGGCTCCTCAGTCCCTTGGCCTTCCTCGCAGCATCCTGCCCCTCACCCTTAAGTACACTGTCCTCAGCCGCCGCCTGCACATCCAGCCCAACCGTAAAAGCACGATCACCAGCACCGCTGAGGACTATGGCGCGCACGTCAGCATCACTGCTGAGCTGCCGAAAGACACTCCCAAACTCGAGCCAAACAGGCTGCGAGAAGGCGTTGAGCTTTCGCGGTCGGTTGATCTCCACGTGGGCGACAAAAGGAGCCGGCGAGGTAACGAGCATGTGCTTGTAAGAAGAGTATGCGGGGAGCGGGGTGGGTGATGCCATGGTGCAGTAGAGTAAAGGGATTGATCTAGTATGAAAAAGAAGGGGAGGGTTGATTATGCGGTTAATTAGATGAGGGTTTGACAGATGTAAGAACTGGCTGTTTGAAGGGTTGAAAGGGTGGCTTTTTTTGAAGTTTTCCGGGGTTGCAGTCTACTCTATGTAAGTGAGTTACCCCAGGCCCAGTCAAATCCAGACGTATGGAGATGCCGAGGTTCATTCTCACCCCAGACTTTGCCGACCCAACTTTACGTTGAATGTAGGTCAATTTCAACATCAGGTGTAGAACATCAGGTGTAGATCTTGCCAGCAATACTTTCATATACTGCTTCAAACAACAAAGAGCTGATTTTCAATCATAGTCTCTCAGTACCTACATAGCTTACTGGCCAATGATCACCTGCCTGACACTTCATCTTACACATGCGTTGAAATCTCAGACGTCAGGTAACACAAATAAAAGTCTTATGATATTCTTGCGAAAGCTCTTTTAACTACTACAAAGACAGAACTCGCCGAGACGATATTGTCAATCATTTCCAGGAACCCCATCCTCCCTGGATTGGACGCCGATTGCTCCAATATTGGAAGAAAAAACAGAGATGAAGCCGGCCGAGTATGACATGATACATATCTGTTCCCAAGCGACCACCAGCCGATTCGCTGGGCCTGTCGGCAGATTACGAAGAGTGAAAAGGAAAAAGAAAAAGAGTTGGGTGAAAGCATCTTTTCATGACAAACCCACAGTGCCAACAAGGAAACGACAGAAGGTTAATGGGTTTTACAGCAAAAGTGTGCCAAACAGAGCAAAGAAAATGGCAGCGCCAGAGACACAAAGAGAGCTCATGGACAAGACCTGCATTGAGGCAGCACTGTCATCATCATCGTCATTGTCGCTTGAACTGGATGACGTGCCTGTGGAGGCGGAACCGTCAACAGTCACATTTGCAGTAGCAATGCCGCTGTCAACGTTACTCTGGGAGCCTTTGCCCTTAATTCCAGGACCCGTGCCGGCACCGTCGTCCATGTACTTCTGGGCCTGCTCGGGCATCTCAGGAATCAGACTGGGGTCGACCTGCCAGAGGGCCTCCGAGGTAGGGCAATCGACCGAGTGGGTGGTACTGGCAGCGCCGCCATCGCCAGTAGGCATGGGGTATTCGCTAAGGGCAGACTTAAAGTTGTCGTACTCGTCACCAGTCTTAACGTCATCACCCTTGAGCGTGACAATGCCGAACTCATTGTCTTCGATAGAATACTCGTACATGAGACCGCCAGAGTAAACCTCGCTCATCTGGCTACTCATCATAGGCTCAAGCTCTCCAAACTTACGAGGGCGGTTCTTGATACAGCCGTACTCGGAAAGACTGAGTCGGTTAGCGCGTGCGTAAACAAAAACAAGCACAGAGTGCATATACGTACAAAATGGGTAGGCCGTAGTCGGTAAAGTTCTTGACCTTCACATCCCAGCCGGACTCCTTGAAGTCACTGTTGCACCAGGAATAATCGTTAAAGGCGAAAAAGTCGGATCGCACCTCATCGGAGCCACAGTTCATGTACATGGCGGTCTGCATTCTGTTGGAAGAAACATCGGCAGCTGAGTAGCCGACGGGGACCTTGCGCAAATCGCGGCTCTTCATGTAATTCTTCATGTCACGGGTGACAGCCTTGACAAAGGGGGCAGACTTGTCAGTGTCCGGTTCGTCGTTCATGACCTCATTTCCGGAGAAGAAAGCGAGCGTGTTGTCGTACTGAGCAAACATCTCCACGGTGGCGAAGACGCTCTGGAGATAGGCAGCGTTGTACGAAGGGTTTGGCGTCTCACGATTGATCGAGTACTTGGGGGTGTTGACATCGAGGACAAGATAAATACCAGCATCGTCGAGAGCCTTCATACATTCGTCGTGATCGGCCTTGTTGTCAACAGCGTAAACACGAATGACATTGATTCCGAGATCCTTGAACTTCTTGATATCACGCTTGCAGATATCTGGTTCAGCGAGAGGATCCTTGTTGGCAGCGGCACCGCCAGGCTGGTAGTCAACACCTCGGAGGTAGAATCGTTCATTGCCGGCCCAGAAGGCTGTTAATTATTAGCAACTGTTTACAGTAAATGAGTATTACCAGAGACGTGGGCGACGCACCATTTCCGGAAGCAGTGACAGCGGGGAGATTGCTTCGCTTGCTTGGGGGGTCCTTCTTGGTAGGCGTGGCAGAGACGGAGCCGATGGCTGCCAAGGCGGAGAGAAGGGCACCGGTTTTCATTGTGAATGGTTTGGATGTGGCTTAATGAATGTGAGGAAATATCGAAGGACGAATACAACAGCAGTCTTGTCCACGTAGCGCAATCGAATGGGGTGATTAAGGGCGCGGCTAGAACAAGCCTGAGAACGAGAGGATCCGTTTGATGGAAGATGAATTATACAAGAGCTGACAATGACAAATCCAACAGCGAGAGAGTTGGAAGAGCAGGAACGAAGGATGGAAAAACTGATAGAAGGGGAAAGAGAAGAATAGTGAAAGGCGAAGGGTGAAGGAAGGAGAGGGACAATAAAAGGGAATGGGAGGAAAGGAAGGAAAGAGGCGTGATGTGGGGAGGGGTGGAATGGGTGGTTTAAGAATACGCAGTTGCGGTTTGTTAGACGCGGCCAAAAAAGAGCCGGAGAGTGTGTGTGGGTGTGCAAGCTTTACGAGTTCCAATAATATTACTACAACAGAACACCTCTAGATTAGATTATTCCCAAAGACTAGAGTTTTATCAAAAAGACTGGGTATCAATATCAAGGGATAGGTAGTTAACTTACTGGCTCCCAGTAAGTAGTAGATTGGAGTCGTTCCTTAGAACTATTCTTGGTAAGGATCAAATCTCGCCCCATCCCGTCTTGGCCCTTCCTGCTACAGCGTCAGTGCCATGGAATTGACCATGCAAGAAGGTCCTTGCACAAATACAACACTGGAGAAACGTGGGACACTCGTGCTATGTACACTCCACAAACCAACGAGACAAGGTGGTGCTGATTTGATACTAAGGTTTCTGCGCTGTTTTATCCCACTCGTCTTCCTTTGCCTCTATTATGCCGAGACCCATAGAGATAAATGTACGCCTCTGTTATCCCTTCCTGGGGGTATCACGGCAGGTGCTGCTATGGTACTTAAATTATCTTGTCTCCCGCTATTGCACAAAATACATACGATTCGAGAACCTATTTAATTTTTGGCCTTCCCAATGTGGTAGCATCACGGTTCCAATTTGCCCATTTTTGCGTGCCGTACCTGACACTCTGCAGGGATAACTGAGACTTGACGTTCTTAGAGTCGAATAACGCAGATTCAATAAAAACACATTCAAAAGAACTCATATTCTCAAGACCATGGTTCTCAAGACCTCAACCGATACTTGACCCAATTTAGAGTGTTTTTTCTCTTCTTTTTATATCGTCTATCTGCCCTCGGACAACAGAGCCGCGATACACCTAGCGTCGAGTAATTCGCACCACTAGCTCAAGGGGGGTGTGGACTTGCCTCGTATCCAGCCAAGTCAAAACATCCCTTCTCCTTGTATCACGCATCATGTGGGGCAGCCAACAACTTCAAACAAGACAGGAGAAGAGAGACACTAGGTAGGAGAGCATTTCAATAAACCTACATTCACGCAGTCACAGAGTATCCCTAGTTCTTGCCTTTTTACGAGGCTGCTGCACCCGCGACTTCTTTTCCATCCCAGATCCCAATTCTTGGACTTTCCGGGATCATCGGCCATGGACGCCCCCACAACAAGCGTCGTAACACTCTTGAAACGGCACCCTTGGCGATCGTCATACGCTCTCTCTGACATTTTAAGCCTTTACTCGCTTCACTGATCAATGCTTTCCGATGGTGAAACTCACGGATACTTGAACACCAAAGAAATGCCCCATCCCGTTGAGTATTACCTTACATTATTGCCAGTACACTTAAGTTTACTATACACTGCTGCCTCCCAGTTCCGCCACCTGTATAACAAATATCTGATACATACCTACTGGGTTACCAACAGGCCCGAATCTGTGGAAAACTTGATATTCAGGGGCTTTGTCACTCCCGTTCGAGCCTCTCAAATTCACCACTTGAAATTCCGTCTGGCGAAATTTCAATCGTCGCGACCATCCCCTCGTACCCCTGCGAATATACTCTAAAAGAGCCTAGGATTGACATGTTTGAGCCAACAACTTGGTTTTAGTTCTCAAGATCAGCTAGCCAAGCCATTGACATCATGGCCACCTGTCCACCTTCCACACCATCGGCTTTATTGTCTTTTTCCTTGTTCTCATCATCCACTTGGCATTGCCGCTGCGCCTACGAGGCCACGCACCCTCACTCCCATTTCTCCCCGAAACGATCGAGATGAGCCCAAAGAGTCCCTTCCTCACCTTTTGAGACTGTCTGATAATCTGACCAGCCTTTGTCGTCTAGTCGTGCACCTTATCTCAAAGCCAAGACTTTCACGATTCAGACCCTCCCATGACTGTGCTTTACTACTACCTACACAACCATACCCTTACTTACTACGTAGTAGTGGCAAGATACAAGACACAATGTAAACAAAACGCTTTATTTAGATCGCGCCACGCGTATGCAGGCCATGGCTTGATTATGGAAAATCAAGACTCCATCACGGACCTTGACATTGATAGATTTGGCTGGGAAATCCCATCTCAAGATATAAGTGCTCTCATCGCTTGTTCTTCATATATTGGCATAACAGGTATCATTAAATCTATACTCCACATCCATGTCACGTAATGATACTTCTTGCTACTGGTCATCTTGAAGCTTGAAAATCTCCTCAACTCCAGACCACGTTCCCTTGGCACGCTCTTCCCAATATCCATCTTTTCCAGGCTTGAGCTTCCATGCCTCTTCACCATCCGAAGCGCCCTCGGCTTTGACGAACCACCTGGGCTTGGGTGTGATGCCCTGTTCATCCATGTCTCGTCGCCGTGCTCGTTGGGCCTCCTCCAGTCTGTGCTTCCACTCTTCCGCCTCATCGAGCTTGCCTTCTTCAGCGAAACGCTGATCGGGACGCAGTCGACAATCGGTAGGTGGTAGCTTGCCATTTTCAATCTCTGTGATCTCGTTGAGGCTCGCCCCAAACGTCGTCATGCCAAACGTCTGGGCAGCGTTCTCAACAAGCGGCCCAACTCGCCAAATCTCCTGTCCACCTCCTTTGCCAGACGTCTTGAGACCATTCGTCCAGGTGCCGCTTAGACCACTGCCGGTATTGACTCCGTCAGGGCTAAAGATTTCCACAACAACATCCTCTGCCCGTCCGCCAAACATCCCTTTGCTCTTGAACTCGGCAGTCGCCTTGTGTCCGGTGCTGTCGTTAACAACATGCATTGAACCGACGGGTTCGATGTACTTCTCGCCCATGACAACATTGCGAAGGAACATGGTAGCAATGTTCCACGAGTACCGCTCCTCCGATCCATTAGAAAGACGCAGAACGACCCGCACGCGACCCTCGGTGGTGATTTCAGCACTCTTACCCCAGAATTTCTGTCCAGGGGCTGGTGACTGTGAGAACGACCAGTTGGAAGAGTCGGCTTGCATGGCAAGGATCACCGGACGATGCTGCACCTTTTCGACAAGTAGTCTAAAGCCTCCAGGAACCTCCTTTTCGGTACGAATAAGCTCAAAGGTCTCACCGAGGAGGGGATTGAAAGGCTTCCTGACCGCACGCTCCCTGGCTCGGACACTGCTGAACTGAGAAATTGCGAATGCTGCGACGAATAAAAGTCTGTCAGTGGGAGACGACTGCCTTGCTGCCTGGTTGAGCAGTTGTGCGTACTCAAGCTGTTCCGCAACCTTTTGGAGCATCGAGAAAGGCTCGTTGGAGGAGACGGGCATGCTAATGGTGCTTAGGTCCTTACCCACATTCTTTCTGAAGAACGCTATCAGACTCGGTGGCGGTACCGACGCGGGGGGTATTGTCGACCTCCTGGTGACAGGCTGATCAATGGGCAACGGTGCAAGATTCTTAGGTTTGAGGGGGAATAGATCGTCACAGGCAGTTAAGTCCACATTGTCATCGCCGTTTATTGACGATGACTCGGATGAATCGTCGTGCAATGTAGCCTCCTCCGGTTCCGATCCAGGCTCCTCATCCTCGCTTCCATCAATCTTGACAACCCCAGAGTTGGCGTCTTCCGCATCAAAGAACTCATCCGCAGTCGAAACTGTGTCCATGCTCTTCCTATTGGGAATGGCGGAGGGTAGTGCTGACATACGACGTCGTTTGCTCGTGTTAATCAGGGTGGTGAATTCGGCCAAGACAGAGTCAAGGTCCGTGAGCAACGACTGGCAGTGATCTTGCAAAGAGTTCTCTTCTTGAACAGATCCCTTAGATCTGTGTCTCGTTTGTTTAGATCCACTTGCAGATATTGTCGTAGAGACGCTTCCAGGAGAAGGGACTGCGATCGCTGAGGCGTTTACGCCGAGCGTGGCTGGGGATAAAGCCGGAGTACCTGATTTGCGCCTCCAGAACGACTTCCTCTCGGTCGCTGGTGTAAAGTATGTGTCGCCGTCCTCGATGGCGCTGGAGTTTCCCGGTGAAAGATATTGAGAGCCGCTTGCTGGTTTACTTTGCGCTGCGACGTCTTTGGTGAGGCGTCGAAGAGCGTCACGGGTCCCAACCACACGGCTGACAAGAGACTCAACATGTAACCATTCGCGGTCTTCGTGTGGTGAAGAATGGTGAATTGGCGGATTGCGACGAGTGTTGATCCTGTTAACCTCGTTGCGTGCTGGAATATCCAACGTTTCCAACCCTCTCGCAACACGACTGGCCTTTTCCAGAGCGCGTGCCCATTCCTCAAACTCTTTATCGTTTGGCGCCCTCAAATGCCACACTTCGGCACCTGAGTCGATGCTAATCTCTCGACGACGTTCATCGGCGGCAATAGCTGCCAAGCTGAGAGGAATAGCGCCGCGCAAGGCTGATGATTTTGGGTTGTAGTAGTATGACAGCGTACATGTCGAGTAGTCGAGCGAGAAGAAACGGCGAGCATAGCCTTGGCCCTTCTTGCGGCGCCTCTTGTGTAGAGTTCCAGTGTGGTAGTTACTTGACGGACCGTTGTCACTCCGACCAGATACAGAGGTCGCTTTGCCGCCAGCTTTATGACTGTGAAGACTGTCAAGAGAGGCAGAGGCGCCTTCGAGGTTAGGGCTGCTATGCCTTCCAAGGCTTGTCTGGCTAGTACCTGCCTTGGGTGTCTGTAGGTTCGGTAGGTGAGACGAGGTTTGGGGGGGTGCTCCCGTCGGATAGGTCATTATAACAAATGTCGCTGTCTTGGATGTCTGCTTTGAGAACGTGTTGTCGAAGACAAGGCCATACATGCCGCTCTGGCCATGGTGGACCTCATGGGTGCCTATAGACACTTTATCCGCCTCGCATTTGCCTACCCATTTTATCGGGATGAAGCCTTTACTCTTAAGTAAGTCTTGCGCAGTGATGTCTTTCTTGTGGAAGCGGCTCGTTTTGCTGTCCGAGACACCACGGGTCTCTTCTGCCTCGTTGTTGGGCTCATCAGTTGTAGTGGCATATAAGGTTGTCCCGCCACTGCCTGGGTGTTTTACAATGCCGAAGTTGCTATCGCCGTGTCAGTACTGGCAGAACGGCAGGGCATACATGTGGGGGACTATGGGGGACTATGGGGAGGAGGCGAGGCACGAAACGTACATAGACTTCTTGTGAGGTTGCACACTCCACGATAACGTATCTCCTTCCTCGACCTTCACCCATTTAACAATATATGACTAAACTCGTGTTAGCTGTTATAGCTAGACTCGTTGGTTGAGCTTTAGCCGGCGGTATGCTGGCCGAGCGAGCTTATTACGTGCCTTGCTGTGAACCTCGAGCTGTTCGATCCCGGCCATCTTGTACTTTGTGAGGGCGCCTGCTCGTTTGGGACAGATTCGGCGTTGGCGAGAGTGGAAGACTGTGAAGAAGCCACCAGAGAGCTCTACTTGGCTATTTTAGGATATTCGGTAGCAAATTTGCGGGCTTTAGCAATAGTCCATATCGGCTCGCTCGGAATCGTGGTCTTGATTGTCGGGGTAACGGCTGATACGGAAACGACGAAGGTGTCCAGCTAATGTTCGTCGGGCATTCGGTTGAGAAAGGTTGCTGGTGAGCCAGGCTGGTTTTATGTAGGGAGCGAGCCAAGGCCAAGGACCTCGTGTGGAAGCCTAGAGAGGGGGGATTTGACGTGTGCGTGTGCGTGTACAAATGAGATACGACAAAAGCTGCTTGTTGACTAGTATTGGTAGTGTTTTTGTTTAAGATTCGGGCTGAACAGGGGGACGCACGCAGGGAGGGACCTTTCCAGAGAGGTAGTAAAGTGCCAGGGGTGGTTGATTTTGAGCTGCTGACGGTTGGGAATAGTCTACTGTCACAGCCCACTGTTATTGGTCAGTAAATCAGCAAAGCCACAGGGCGAAGGCTTTCCGAATATCTTTCCGAGCACCTGTCAGGGCAATGTGCTTTTGATAGCTCGTTTGCAACATGGGCAGGGCAATATTAGCGTCGTCTATTCGTGTCTATCGAGCTGTAAGGTTAGAATAAGGAGTGGCTGGATGCTAGGCTAAGATACGGTAGTGCGAAAACAGGACTGAATACGCGTGTTGTTAAAGTGTGGAGGTTGGAATATGAAGACAGTTCAGGGATTGTGAGGCTGTGTGTGTGAGGGATGGTCGGTAGCGTGGTGGTTGGTGGCTGGTGCTTATTGTTTTATCAAATACGTGCTGACAAAAACTCGCGACGGATTGAGGATGACTTGGAGTATTCGATTGCAGGGTCGGTTTCTATGGTTGATGAAAGGTAATTCAGTTCAAGATGTGAAGCTTGCCCAGATGCTACTTACCAGTCAGAATCTTAGATCCTCTACAGTAGGTGCGGGCAATGACGTTATTACACCAGCATCCTTCCATGCCCAAGTGGCAGGAGTGTATTTCTCCGTACATACCTTGCTTGACACCACGCACCTGCCAATTTTTCATGGATATCAATTCGATACTTGAGCCGTCATCCTCCCAAAGTGCATACTAGTAATTTCCACCTAGTACTTACTTACCAAGTCATAACTCCGGATAGTTGTAGGTGAGATCTGAGAAAAGTGAGCAGGCTTACCCTGCATTGATTACAGCTGATGCGAGAACATAATTTGCGTGCTTTGCATGCTCTGTTATATATGATTTGGTATACTGGGCCTGGTAAAGCGTTATTGATAAATACATTCAGGTATTGCTATTAATACTTCTTTATGTTGTTACCTAAGTGCCTAGCTACCCTATATTCTCTGAGATATCTCCACTCTCACATGACTCAAAGTGTGGACAACATTCATAAACATTCCTGCCTACACAAATCATAGGCATTATATGTGACAGGTGTCAACCTTATGGATATATGAACTTGTCGTAAAGTGTACCAACAATGCCAAAAAGAGCTGTGTGAATAAATAGCCATGCTTTTGCTTTTTTGCCTAAAAACGCAGGCACTATGAAATAACATGCACGGTCATAGAGACGGTTGAACAATACCACAAACGAATATGAACGATAGACTTACTCGTGCAAGCAGTACCACACATAGGAGCAAAGTCTAACATATCAAGAGGCGTGGTAGTATATTCTACCATATTCCTAGACGTCCATGGGTTGGGCCACACGATTGATCCATGGAAACTATTCACATAGGTACGTTCGAGAGCCCTCGCTTTCTCACCTTCACCAATTTCTCATACATACGACAACGGAAGACCCTGTGCCATGCTTGCATGCAAAAGGCCAACCATTCATGAATATATGGAGCAAGCACTCGAAAACGACCACCTCACTCCCAGTGTTTCCCAACCCTTGCGATTTACCCCTGACTTTGTAGACCCTCGAGAGACTTCAGTCGAACCCGACTAGACCGTGAAAGGAACTTGAGGTTCTGGCCTAGGAAAGTTCTCGGGCTCCAAATATTCAGCGGAACATCCAAGCCACGGTGGATCATCTTACACTGTAAAAGACCCTTGTCCACTGGGGTTGTTCCTTCCTGTTAGATTTTTTTTCTCTCTTCCGGCCCCCTTTCCTGCTTGGGTCCTCCCTCCAAGGCTGGGCCGTCCGTCTCCCAAAGTTGCCAGTGCTCACTACTGGCAGGCGCACCCGCAAGCCGCACTTGCGTCTGCTCCGCTGGCCTGAATCGCATGCACTCAACAAGGTCATGGGAATGCCTCCCTTTTCCCTCGTCTTCCTCTTCATGCAATTTTCGAGCGCCGCCCCAACTCACTCTGTTTCGTGTCACCAGCGGTCGAGGCGCCTTACTTTCGTTGTCTCTCACTCGAATGCATTATAATTGTCATTGCTTGCCCGCTTAACATATCATATCACCTGGTTGTCCTGTCACTGCCATCGCCATCCTAGTATTCGCCTACTGTGTTCCGTTTATGATCATCGGCCTCCCGTCTGTCGTCCCGCACGAGCTCTAGAAAGCGGTGCCCCGCTATCGACCGATACGATCGCAACCCTGAACCAGATATTACGACTCGGTGTCTCGTGCAACAACTACCGAGTAACGTTCGGCTCATCAGGTCTTCATGATCATGGCGGGTGTTTTGAGCAAGCGCCAGCAGGCCCGAAACGAAAAGGCTCTCCAAGAGCTGGTCCATCATGTCGATGGTAACAATATGTGCGCTGATTGTCATGCGCGCAATCCAGGTATGCTTCAATCTTGCTGTGGCATTCCGTCATAATCCCCCTCGATGGGTGATACCTGCTGACACAAATGATTTACACACAGCTTGGGCATCGTGGAGCGTATGTCTCCATCCCCCACTCTATCGATACATCATGTCGCTCCCAGAACATGCGCTAACTTGATCTTCTCAGTTGGGCGTCTTCCTGTGTATGAGGTGTGCCGCGATTCATCGAAAACTGGGTACTCATATTTCCAAGGTCAAATCGTTGAGTATGGATAGCTGGTCGAACGAACAAGTTGATGTGAGTAGAAGGCCTTGTCAGACTCCCATCCAAGACCACCACGAGCTTACGAATCGACAGAACATGCGAAAAGTTGGAAATGTCGCCTCGAACAATATATACAACTCCGGGCACACCAAGCCTCCAGTCCCCGTCGACGCCGACGAAGCCGACTCGGCCATGGAACGTTTCATCCGAAAGAAATACATGAACAACACGGTCAAAGTGCCTGGCAAGCCTAGATCGCCTAACTTGAGCGAGGAAACGCCCCCACCGTTGCCGCCCAAGAACTCGAGCAAATTTGGGTTCCGATCTGCTTCGTCCATATTCCCTCTTTCGTCCAAGTCGAAGAAGGAGGCCAGGGCATTCTCGGCTACACAGGTGCCACACAGCAATCCATCACCACGATCAAACAACAAGCCGTCCAAAATCTTCGGCGCAACTTTCGACATTGATCAGCCTGATGAGACAGAGCAGAAGTTGGGACGTCTACGCGACATGGGGTTCCAGGACAGTAAACGGAATGCGCTTGTGCTGAAGGGAGTCAATGGCAACCTCGAGCGAGCCATTGAGACATTGGTGCGGTTGGGCGAGGGTAGTAGCCGACCTTCACCTCTCCCATCCCCGGCTCCACGAGGGCCGACTCTTCGCACGTCCAGGTCTCTAACACCGTTGACGACGTCTTCCGGGGGCCTAGGACTGGGTGCCGGCCTCAGCGTTCCACCTCGCTCGGCTACTGATCGACCAATATCGCCATCAAGCACATCAACCAATCCCTTTGATAATCTTGGCCCTGCCCAGCCACAGACGGCACAGTCAACGGGAAACCTCCAGAACAAGAATCCGTATGGCCAGACGGATACCAATCCCTTTGGAGTTCCTACTCAAACACCAACCGATGCGTTCAACCAGGCGTTTCAGAACATGGCTCTATCACCTCCACAGCCTTTATTCCCCCATCATACCGGAGGGGCTAGCACACAGCCAGTACAGCAGCAGCCTGCATCCCAACAGCCCACGGTCCCATCTGGTCCGACCAGTCCAGGTGCTTATCAACCGATGGCATTTGACAACAACATGACATATCCCCAGCCAGTACAGCAACAGCCAACGGGATATAATCCGTTCTTTTCAAACCCCCCGAACCTAGGCCAACAGCAGCCACAGCAGGCTGTGAGCAGTATGTCGGTCAATACGAACCAACCACAGAACGGATACAACCCTTTTGCTCGTTCGCCGACTCGAATTGCTTCGCCGAGCTTAGGTCAAATCCCCGAACAGACGCAGATGTCGTACGCCAGTCCACCTGTATTCCAAGGCTCTGTGTATCAGAGTCCGGCGCCCATGAACCCCCCAGAAACTGGAACGAACCCTTTCTTTTCCAGTCTGAATCAATCTGCCGCCCAGATGGGTCAGCAGGCTTTCAGTCAGCAGCAGATGCCCCTTCAGCAAACTACTCAACCTATGCAACAATCATATGGGCAGCAACAATACGGACAGCAGCCATTCGTTCAACAAACACAGGCACCGCAACAACAGCAACAGCCGTATTTCTATCAACCTCAACGACCCGACAAAGCTTCCATTATGGCATTGTATAGTAGTTATTCACAGCCAGCTGCACAGCAGCCAATTACGGAGCCGGTCCAGCCTCAAGCTTTACCGGTACAACCTTTGCAACATACGCAGCTGCCTCAACCGGCTTTCCCATCCACGATCCCCGAGAACCAGAATGCGCAACTGGCTACTCCTCCAACAGCGCAGACTCACAGTGTTCCGCAGCCGCTCTCCCCAAGCACGAACCCTTTCTTGGGTGGGACCTTGTCGAACTCGGCTTTTGCGGCGACAACGAACACAGCTACGGACCCTTTTGCCGCTAGGAGCAGGGAGAGCATGAATCTTGGTTTGGATCTGGCTTGGACAAACGGGAGACATAGCCCGGATGCATTTGCGAGTCTTAGTGCACGGCATGCATAAGTTTAATGCCATGCGAGTACGAGTGGAAGATTGTCAGGATACTAGTAGTACATAGACGACTTGGTGCATCTTACCATTACAGGATACATTGTATGATAGTAATACTAATGTTGATTCACGGCTTTAATGGACAGAGGATGCATAATGACTGAATGGCGGTGGTCGTGATCATGGTTTTCTAGAAGCTGTCTCGTGAGGATGCCGTTGGTCAACACAAAGAAACCTGGGCCGAATTGGGTCGCTGATCGGCGGGCCCCATCTGCAGTTCATTCCATGGAGCAGCAGTTGGTTTTGCGAGAGATGTAGCCACGGAGGTTCTGTCACATTTTGGTCCTGAAGACGTAGTTGTAAAACGCGGGGTTGAGTTGGCTAGGTAGGCTAGGCTAGGTAGTAGTTGGCTAGTAGGTAAGTTGAGGTTGGTGTGGATGCCTCCCTGGCGGACAAAAAGGGCACAAGAGGCGATGCCGAAATTCACGAATCAACTTACATGACTAGGGCCAAGAACAAGACGGGGGAATTGACGATAGTAAGTAGGTAGTTATACATAGAATACATGATTACGAAATTTTCAGGAAATCCAGTTGATTGAAGTGGAATGTATGGCAACAACAACAACTGATTGGATAAGCATCTAGGAAAGGTACTGTACTTTTCATACCTCTAGTTGTAATGCCCAGTATCATGAATTTGCAAGCCTTGGCTACGTGATCCATTAGAGTCATACTAAAAATCAGTCATTCAGTTGGTTAGGTATTATTCAGCATGAACTCAGTGTGGCGGCCTAGATTCCATAACACAACTTGATGGTGCCACAATGACGGATGCAACGCTCCGTGTGATAAGACAGTTGGATTGAATGGCGACACTGTCCCCTGGAGATACAGTCAACGAGACACTGTTTCGTCTTTGAACCCTGGCAACTAACTGGCAACCAACAACAACGACTACAACCAACAAGTTCTAGGCTCATCCACTGAATGTCAGCGACTGTAAAATTGCGTTTCCTATCCCCTCTCTGCACTGTGGCTGGCCTCAAGTCGAGAGAAGGAAGGGTGACAACTTGGCTTTCGTCACGACCATTAGCTTCATCCCCGCATTGTCCCATCCGAGCAGCGATACAACCACGCAAAGGCGCTTGACCGTTGGCGGAGAGTAGCAACGCAGAGAGATCGACAGTCGTGCACCTGCTGACCTGGCTGATTGGTGACAGTCAATTCCAGTAGAAAGGTGTTCGCGTTAGTGAAGCCATTTGAAGCGCATGGGATTTAGCGCCTTTTCAGTGTGTCAGCCAGATTGTATGGA
This sequence comes from Fusarium domesticum, assembly GCA_013618395.1. NCBI lineage: Eukaryota > Fungi > Ascomycota > Sordariomycetes > Hypocreales > Nectriaceae > Fusarium > Fusarium domesticum. Next base: position 808 of record JABFEV010000368.1, on the reverse strand, counting down.
GTACGAGAGTTTGGTTCCAGTAGGTGCCAAGCAACAAGTCAGTCGCACTGTGGAAGGAATAGTTTTTCTGGGATCAAACAGTTGCAACCTGGACCCTCCTACAGTGCCAAGTAATGCAAGTCTCCCGGAGCCCAGGTGGTCCCACCGAAAGCATGGACGCCTGTAACCGAGCACCCCGGGCAGTGGCCAGTGGATGCAATTCGGTGGCCCCTTCTGTTGGCTTTTTCTTTCCCCGTCCACGTCCATTTCCTCTGCCTTTCCTGATTCACCGCTGCCCAAATCTGTCTCCTCAACCTTTCAAATCAAGGACAAAGCCCGTTTGTTCGTTTCATTACAAACCCATTCGACAACCATCGGCCCAAAAAAAACACAATTTAATCGCTGCCTCTGCATCTCGTACAACTCGCAAGAAATCTCTTTCTTACAAAACGCACAACACATCGTCCTTGCTCACCGGCTTCACCGAACCACCCGCCGTTCAACGACTCCCGTCTTATCACCACCCACCGAGCCAACCACTTAGACCGATAACCTTCAGTATTCGCAAGCAATGGCGCCAATGAGAAATGAAAATTTAAATTACAGTAGTAATTACGGCGAGGCTGTTGCCCAGAAGGTCAACGTCCTTGCCTCTTGCTACATTGTCGACTCTGCCGCCAGCCTCAAGGGTCTTCACTACTGCACTACCGGGGTTGCAGGTATATCTCGTCCATTCAAGTTTGATTTCTATGCCAGATGGTTAACACTTCTTCTAGGGGCCGAGTGGTATTCCTGAGGTCCCTTCCTCAGGCCTACCCTCCCCTCCAAC
>JABFEV010000367.1:0-88126 GCA_013618395.1 Fusarium domesticum | reverse complement strand
AGACAAGGCAGCTTGGAAGAACCCAACCCCGCCATTTACAGGCAGCCCTGTTCACCTATAAAAATCGACAGATGCCCTGAAGTAAAAAGCCTAGACACTAACCTGCAGTAGCAACGCTGTTCTCCACTGCCCGTCAAACTGAGGTAACAGTGATCTGGTTGGCTCATGCTTCCTGTGGATCGAATCATTCATCAACGTCTTTGTGTGAATTCCATGCGTAAACATAATCAGGCTCTGTGACCTGAACCCTCTTCGCTTTGCTAGCACGGGCTCTCTTGCAAACGCTCTCATCTCTTCTTCGCAAGCAATAAAAAAGCGACAACCGTCTGATCTCGCGTAAATCTTCCGATCGCCAGATTTGTTCTAACGACGCAACCGCGCGCAACATTCATCGATCATCCCGTTACCTGCAACATTCACCCCATCGCCGCATCATCTTCACTTGCGACCGTTCGGTCTCCATCCGTACGCCAACAGTCAACTCCGCACTTAGATCATGGCTCTCTGTCAGAATAGACTGCAGGAGGAAAGGTATGCTTGTGCCCAGACTTTGTGCTCTTCATAACGACGCTGAAACGTCTACAGGAAGCAGTGGCGGCGAGACCACCCCTTTGGCTTCTATGCGAAGCCTCTGCGCACAAAGGAGGGAGTTCTCGATGTGAAGAACTGGGAGTGTGGTATCCCTGGAAAGGAGAACACAATTTGGGGAGGAGGTCTATTCAAACTGACGATTGCTTTCCCCGACGGTATGTGATCATGATATCAGGCGACCAAAGATCACGTTGCTAACCCGAACGCGAAACTACAGAATATCCCACAAAGCCACCCAAGTGTAAGAAAAGATGCCGCGACTTCCGCAAGACAGAGGGACATGCTAACTGTATCGATTTTAGGCAAGTTTGTACCTCCTCTGTTCCACCCCAACGTCTATCCCTCCGGCACCGTTTGCCTTTCGATTCTCAACGAAGAAGAGGCCTGGAAGCCCGCGATCACGGTTAAACAGATTCTCCTGGGCATTCAAGATCTGCTCAACGATCCCAACCCCGATTCGCCGGCACAGGCAGAGGCATACAACCTTTTTAAGAGGGACCGCATCGAGTACGAGAAGCGAGTCCGCCGTACCGTGCGAGAGAACCCTTCGCCATAAAGGAGGCGATCCGTTTTTGACTGAGCACTTGGCGCAGAGTATTTAGACGGTTCTTCTTTGAAACCGGTGTTAGGCTATGGCGTTTTTGGGGCGAATATTAGGGTGAAAAACACTGCTTGATACGTGGCCGAGGAGAGCGAAAGCGAGAGCGTCTCAACTAACGAGACCACTGCTTTTCAGAGAATTGCATGACATGATACGACATGATCCAAAGCAATAGTAGACTGCGTTTGATGGAACCGGTATCCGAAAATGACTGTTAGATGCGAAATCCAGTCAAGACCGCATCGGTCTTGATTGTCCGATAGAGGGCAGTCGTTGGCTGGAGCTGGTGGGGGTCCATTTTGGGACAGTCATTCCTCACAGCGTTCTCGGAAGACGCCTACCAAACTTAGCCCCACCATTTTATGGTCTTAAAGCACTGGATGGTTTGGAGGAATGGCATAGGACCTGGTGGTATATATATGATGATACAGAACGTAGACGATTTAGATGGTAGCCGCACATTATGCTGCATGGGGTAATGCGATTAGTGATAGTTGAGAATATACAAGTACTGGCACATTCTTTGTTGTCATGTCTTGGTGCATGACCTCTGTGCATACAAACAGGAGTGTGGTAGATTTCATCAACACTGTAACCAAAGACCCTATGGACGAACTGACACGATTGACCTGTCGCGGCAAGTGCTCTTATCACTGATTCAAATCTATTTATCTTCCAATTGCATCCCAGGTTGTTGGGCAAAGCCGCCAATGAAGTCGCCTCATTTATAAGCCGAAATCGGCCATCCGAGTCACATCAGAGACAACCTACCAGCAATATCAAAGATATGCCGGTCGATTGTCGATAACAGGTCAAGGATTCGAGCAGCGGCAAAGAAGTTAGTTTGGCTGGCCAGTGGCGGTCAATATCTTCCAGTGACCTAAAGCGGCGGACGAGGAATATTAGGTGAAGATACTACGGTGTAATGCCGTGGAAGTGTGGCTACATAACAGTGACTATGAGGGCCTATGCATGAATGCAGACCTATCTGGTTGGGAGATAATTTAGACTCAGCGCTCTCTCATGACGCCAGGCCTTGATCAGACAAGGGGGAAAAGCCTCTGGTGGATAAAGTAGCAGGCCAATTCTCCATTTATTGGAAAACCACCCCCATAATTCTAGCATACAACTAGTTGTAACCGCTGATGGCCTTTGGGTCATACTCTCATTTTTCCTGTGTGGTGGTGGCGTAGGACGTGGAGAATTTTCTCCTTCACTGTAAAAAGGCGGGCAAAAGACAAGAAAAACCAGGCCACACAGAGACAGGCCCATACCTTTTTTTTTTTTTACAACTATGACTCCTCTTTTCCTTGCCTGTGGACGCCTTCCGGCTCCGTCTTCGTCCCTTTCCCTTCCAGGTTTCGGCCTGTAGCTCGGTACAGTTGTACCTGCGTTGAGAGTATTAATCTTTAGCCCTTCCCATCCCGCTAAAACCTCCCCTTCCTCTTCTTTCCCTTACATCAACAAACCAATCTTTCCGACCTCTCTTCCCCTTGTTGTCTCTCTCTCTCCCACAAAGGCGCGCGCATAACCAGCAACCGCAACCATGTGTGGCATTTTTGCTTGTCATCGGTATGTAAACGTGCCCCTACGCTGTTGTCGCTCGCAAGTACGAACATGGATCCTGGGGGAGGGATTGCGCCCTGGCCTTTGGGGATTTTTTTCTTGAAAAGCATGGAGGGGCAATCACCCAGAGGAACCCCGCCATCGGACTGGTGACGAGGAACGACAACAAGAAATGGTACTGACGGTTTCAGTCATCCTGACGTTCAGAAATTCAAGCCCACTGCGCTCAAGCTCGCAAAGCAGTACGTGTGTCCTTTTTACCTTCGCTACTCATAAGATTGTGCTGCTGACTCGGTCATTGCAGGATCCGTCACCGTGGCCCTGATTGGAGTGAGTGACCCTCCGATTAGATCGTTCATCCTCCATAGGAGCGCAAAATACTAACTCGCGTGCTCAGGCGGAAACTTTATTAGCAACCAGACCAGTAGGTCAATTGATCTCCAGAGTACTTCATTCGCATTTGCTTACCCTGTGTTACAGTCCTCTGTCATGAACGTCTCAGCATTGTCGGTGTTGGTGAGTCAAACTCCATCGCGAAGTGGCCCCTCCATGTTTTAACCATTTTCCACAGAGTCCGGTGCTCAGCCCCTCACCAACCACGATGATTCCATCATCCTCGCCGTCAACGGTGAGATCTACAACCATCGTCAGGTCCGGAAGCACCTCAAGGAGCAGTACCACTTTAAGACAACCTCGGACTGTGAGGTTATCATTCCTCTGGTAAGCAACCTACACCCGTTCTTCGAGCTACTACATGCAAGACCCGAGCAAGGATAGTAAACTGACAATTCCTATCATAGTACACCGAGTTCGACACCGATGCGCCTAACCACCTCGATGGCATGTTCTCCTTCGTCCTCTACGACAAGAAGCAGGACCGTACCATTGCCGCCCGAGACCCTATCGGTATCACCACCTTCTACCAGGGCTGGTCCTCGAAGGAGCCCGGTGCTGTATACTTCGCTTCTGAGCTCAAGTGCCTGCACTCGGTCTGCGACAAGATCGTCGCCTTCCCTCCTGGTCACGTCTACGATTCCAAGACTGGCGAGACCACTCGCTACTACAAGCCCTCTTGGTGGGATCCCACCAAGATTCCCCAGAACCCTGTCGACTACAAGGTTCTCCGACATGCTCTCGAAAAGTCTGTCCGAAAGCGTCTCATGGCTGAGGTTCCTTTTGGTGTCCTTCTCTCTGGTGGTCTTGACTCCAGTCTGACCGCTGCCATTGCCCAGCGTGAGGTCACCCGCTTGAGGAAAGCTGCTCTCGAGGCCAACGGCAATGTCCTACCAACCGAGAACCCCGACACTGGCGAGGGTCTGGTTGGTATCGACGACGACGACCACATCGATACTCTTACTTATCTGCCCCAGCTTAACTCATTCTCTATCGGCCTTCCTGGTTCGCCCGATAACAAGGCTGCTCTCGAGGTTGCTAAATTCCTCGGTACCAAGCACCACGTCATGACCTTCACCGTCGAGGATGGTCTCAACGCCCTCTCTGACGTTATTTACCACCTCGAGACATATGATGTTACGACTATTCGCGCCTCCACTCCCATGTACTTGCTTTCCCGCAAGATCAAGGCCATGGGTATCAAGATGGTTTTGAGCGGAGAGGGTAGCGACGAAATCTTTGGTGGCTACCTGTACTTCCACGCCGCCCCTAACAAGGAGGCCTTTCACGAGGAGACTGTCCGTCGTGTCAAGAACCTGCACCTGGCTGATTGTCTGCGTGCCAACAAGTCCACCTCTGCTTGGGGTCTTGAGGCCCGCGTTCCTTTCTTGGATAAGGAGGTGAGTTCAACCACGTGAGATGGTCTGGATCGAGATACTAACTAGCTTTGTAGTTCCTCGAGACTTCTATGAACATCGACCCCACGGACAAGATGATCACCAAGGACAAGATTGAGAAGTACATCATCCGCAAGGCTTTCGACACTAGCGATGACCCCAGCGAGACTCCCTACCTCCCCGAGAACATTTTATGGCGACAGAAGGAGCAGTTCTCTGACGGCGTTGGCTACGGCTGGATCGACGGTCTGAAGGACAACGCTGAGCTTCACGTCACTGACGAGATGATGAAGAACCCCAAGCCCGAGTGGGGCAACGACATTCCTGATACCAAGGAAGCGTAAGTTTGTCTTTGATCTACTTTGGTGATGTGTGTGTGTGACTGATGCCAAATAACAGCTACTGGTACCGCCTTATGTTCGACGAGCACTTCCCCCCTCACTGCGCGTCAACCGTTATGCGCTGGACCCCTACCTGGTCTAAGCAGACGGACCCTAGTGGCCGGTAAGTCCCCACGAAAGACGAAAAGGATGCAACAGGATACTGATGTTCAAACAGGGCCATTTCGATCCATAACGAAAAGTACAAGACCGCTGTTTAAACAAGGAGCGAGCGAACAACTCGACAAACTCAACAAATACGATTATTTCCCCTGTATCTTACCTTTCCTGGGGTTATCATGTACCTGATTTCAAAAGTATTCATCTCTGGTGCCATCCTCCCCAGATGAAGAGGAAAGGCGTCTTTGGGTATTTGGTTGGAACAAATGATGACTTAGAGGCGGCAATGGAAAAGGGAAGAATAGAAGTCGATTAGAAGGTTTCTTACGAAAAGTTGCCTTTGGTTATAGATTGGGTGATTTATGACAATTTTTTTTCTTGCCCTAGGTGCCATACTATGTAGCGTGTGATTGTCCAGTTCTTGGTGTTTTGGTGATTCGAGTCACCTGGGACCAGACCCCAGATGCATGATGGGTCGCGAGTGACAGGTCACGGTAATGCGGGCTCGAGTTATGGGCCAATGAATGAGCAGCCCAGTGTGCCGTGGGCATGGATGGTGATTCAGTTCGTGTGGGAGAGGTGACGACGAGGTACACGTTTAAATCCCCTACATGCTACATAACCTTAACCCGCTGACCTTTATGGATGATCCTACCCAGCTTTACAAACTCCACGTGGGTCTACATGTTTCTCTACACACTATGGACATGAATGGTGGTATGGAGGTTTCCCCAAGGTTGAATCTGGCGCGCGTGGACACCACCGGCCCGAGATCAGCCGACGAGCTTGTCCCAGGTGTCAATCTCTCTGTGAGCTCGCGGGAAAGAGCGGGATGGTTCGCGCGGCAAGCTAATGAGCTCCCCAATCTCGTGCCCTCCATTTATTGAGAGCTGGGCCTAGGGAGCTCACCCCTTGAAAGGAAGGAAGGAAGGTCCCCTCCAACAAAAGCCAGGTGTCCATTTAGTCGTCTCTGTGCCAATTAACAAAGCTCCCTGAACAAATTTCTCCGGCTCTTCACTTTCACCCCTGGCGGGCTGCTTGACTCTCCCTCCCCCCTGTGCCTGATCTGTGAATTACACCCGGCCTAGCAACTAACGGATAGGCCTTAGTTACCTGACCCTTCTTCCCTCAGCTACTCAGTTCTTTACTCCTCCTCCTCCCCCCAACCTTTCCCTAATTCTTTCCTCCATCACCAAACTTCCTTCGAGACCATATCCATCCGTCATCCCTCAAAAGACAACTTAATCACCGCAATCATGTCTGTCCCCGCCTTCTCCGATATCGCCAAGCCGGCCAACGATGTGAGTTTTTCTTTGGTTCCTTGTGCTGTATTGTCTTGCTTTGTTGTCGTCGTTGTTTTGGGGGACAGTTCAGGGTTGCTCTGATTTTTGCTCAACTGGACACCCCGAGCTTGCTCAATGGTTCCAATTCAGCCTTGCGATCGTCTGGCCGGGCTAAAGAAAATCAATGCTCTGGACTGCAATTGACATGTTTCTGCTGCTTGTTCCTGTACCGCGTATGAAAGAATCCATCTTGCTGACTTCTGGCGTCTCACTTTGCGCCGTTTTGTAGCTCCTCAACAAGGACTTCTACCACCTCTCTGCCACTACCTTCGAGTTCAAGGACACCGCCCCCAACGGCGTGGCCTTCAAGGTCACTGGCAAGTCCAGCCACGAGAAGAACACCTCTGCCGCTGTAAGTCGAATCCATTATTCCTGCATTGGCGTCTCCTTCGGGCTTCCGGAAGACATGGTGCTCAGGCGATTACGCTTCACCTCGACCGCTGTTGGCTCAGCCTCACCTGACCTCCTAGCACGAGCATTTGCCTCAGGAACCTCTAATTCTCCTGCCGCTCAAATATAGCATGCTAATCTGGACCTATTGGGTCTCTGCAGATTGAGGGCAAATACACCGACAAGCCTACTGGTACGGAAACACCATCTCCTTCATTCTCAACTTCAAGATCACAATCTCCGTCTCCGTCTCCGTCACCATCACCACCTACACCGCCTGCGCACAAGTCTGGTCGCAGAAAAGCCAATCTCCCTTCCATTAGCCTCTCGCGAATCCTCGGTCCAAGCACTGGCTGGCCGATCGGTTTTGCAACGTTACTCCAACCCGGCTCCGGCTATGCTCAGCTGCTAATGTTCTATTCCCGTACAGGCCTGACCCTTACCCAAACTTGGAACACCGCCAACGCCCTCGACACCAAGATCGAGGTCGCTGACTCCCTTGCTAAGGGCCTCAAGCTTGAGGGTCTCTTCAACTTCCTCCCCGCCACCGCTGCCAAGGGTGCCAAGTTCAACCTTCACTTCAAGCAGCCCGGCTTCCACGGCCGTGCTTTCTTCGACCTCCTCAAGGGCCCCGTCGCCAACGTCGATGCTGTTGTCGGCCACGAGGGTTTCCTCGCCGGTGCCTCCGCCGGCTACGACGCCAACAAGGCTGCGCTGACCGCCTACAGCGCCGCTGTCGGTTACGCTGCCCCTCTCTACAGCGCTGCCATTACTGCCTCTGACAACCTCAGCGTCTTCGCTGCTTCTTACTACCACAAGGTCAACAGCCAGGTCGAGGCCGGTGCCAAGGCTACCTGGAACTCCAAGACCGGCAACGCTGTCGGTCTTGAGGTCGCCAGCAAGTACCGCATTGACCCCGTCTCTTTCACCAAGGTTTGTCAAGTCCATCATGGAAAAAGAATAAGGAAAACAATGAGACTGACTCCGTTGTCAAATAGGTCAAGATTAACGACCGCGGTATCGCCGCTCTGGCCTACAACGTCCTTCTCCGCGAGGGTGTCACCCTGGGCCTCGGTGGTTCTTTCGATACCCAGAAGCTCGACCAGGCTACCCACAAGGTGAGATTCGATAGTGATTTGCATGAGAAGCGGTTAACTAATCTTTCAACAGCTCGGTGCCAGCTTCACCTTCGAGGGTTAAACTACCTTTGTCCTATTGCTACTAGTAGTTTCACCCCCCTGCTAGCTAAATACTCTCCAGAGCCGTTGGAACCCAAGCAGCTCTTGTATCTTACAGTCTTGCATTGCGGTGGTCTCATGTCGGATGTAGATTATCTCACGAATGGAAAATTTTTCGAAGATTATGTCTTATTTATCGTATTGTATGTTTGCTCATTGGATTTGAAGAGCCAGCAGACACCGTGAATATCTGCTCTATAAAAAGATATGCCAGATGTGTAAAAACTCCCGGATTCTAGAGTGTATGCCCTGTTTCTGTATGGCTTAAGAGCCGAGGTGGGATACTGACACTTGCTGTGCTCGTCGAGTCTTTACCGCTCCTTCTTTTGTCGCCCAAAACGCATCAGCTGGATATACACGAGCGGTGCTAGAATCGTCGCAGCCAGTATACCCGATATGATGAAGAAGTGACCCGTCATGCTAGTCTGCGGCTCGAATTCGATGTCGTCATCGCCGAGAGCTCGCTTCTCCCTGCGGTCCTTGCGGCGCTGGTCCTCTCGGCGATGCGTTCGCGTATGGCCCGCCTTGTCAAAGTGCGGAACGTCATCCTGGTGACCAAAAGGGTCGTGTCCAGGTCCCATGCCACCGTGCTGTTGGCCAAACGGATTTGCCCATGGTCCTTGCTTATGATCCGTCGACGAATGACTGGCGGTGCCCGATTCGCCCGAGCCCGTTGACTCTTCATGCGCCTGGCGCCGCTTCTCCGAGTGAGTGCCCCATCCGCCGCTGCGGTAGAAACTAGGGGGAGGACCTCGAAACGTTCCTTTTCTACGGCTAAGGCCAGAAGCGGTGCGGCCGCCAGCAGGATTGGAGGAGTGATATGATGCACCGGGACGGTGGTGTTGGGGGTGGTGGTGAACACGGAGGACGTCACGGTCGTAGGTTGCGCGGCGGGATTTGTCGGAGAGGATGTTGTAGGATTCGGAGATGAGAGAAAAGGTGTGCGCGGCGGTTGGATCGGAGCGATTCACGTCGGGGTGGTGGGTTTTGGAGAGGGAGTAGAAAGATCTTGTCTGTTGGTGAGCTAAAGTCTCTACACGCTTGTGCCTGGAGGAAGGGGGAACACAACTGACTTCTTTATCTCTGCCGGCGAGGCATCATGAAGCACACCCAGCCTCTCATAGTGGTTCTTTCTCGCGATCTCTTCATGTCGATACCTCCGCTGGTCTCCAGCCCGACACCGGAGGAGCGCAGCCGCGACAAGCCGAGGACGGGGAGTTGGTGCCAGGTGTAGGCTACGGAGGGAAGGGGGACACGGCGGCATGCCTCATCACGACTCTGAAGAAAGGAAGGGAGGGGGGAATGAAAAGCTGAGCTGTAAGGAAATGGAGGAATGGTCCGGGGGTGTATTTTTCTGTCAACATAATCGGTGATGTAATCCACTTTAGAGGTGTTTTGCCCCCCTGCTCTGTCCGATGAAGATGGAAAGGCTATGGGTTATGCGTCTAAGCGGGGAAATGCATATAAAAGTGATGAAGAATGATCAATTGAAAGTTGTACAAGATATCAACAGAACAATTGATCAAACAGAGGCCCCAATGGCTTGGTTATATGAAGGTTCAACCCACATATAATTAAATCACTGTTGAGTCCGACCCTGGGCTGTGAGGGCATGGATTCTTCTGTCATGAGTGTCATGATCGTACGACTTGGATATGAGCCCTCGAGCATGTACTCCGTAGCGAACGTTAGTAATTATTTCATACTTTCGGTAGCTCACATATGAATGCTATGGATATTTATGTCCAGATCTTTTGTGCCGAGGTCGATTCGCTCTTACTACATACAAGGCTAATATATCAAAAATTTCTATAAAATAATAATAATCCAAGACTCCTCTTCCGAGCCTCTGTAAAAGCACGCTCTATGACTTGTCTTTACCGTCAACTGATCCTGGAACTGGTCGCTTGAGAGGATGTGCCTCTGTGTTGAGTACCCATTCATCCAGGTTGACCACGTCGTGGTCCTCAAAGATGAGGTAAAAATACTTGACTGTCTCACCCAGCCAGAATGTCTTGTTTCTTGGTTAGCGATTTGTCGTCGAAGAGAAGAGGAGAGAAGGAAAGGAAAGCAACACTTACCTCCATTGAATCTTCCTTTTCACTGCCCGGCGTATTTACATCGCTGATGGTAGCAAATGCCTTGTCCGTCTCAGTTTCTTTTACTATGCCCTCCCACATCCGCCACGCTGCATCGCGCCATTCTTCATCACCGGTGATACGCCACATGTAGAAGACGCTTTCGATGGCCTCCGGGCGCAGCATGTATCGCGGGTCGCGTAGCTGCTTGAAGCCGTCTGGCAAATCGCCCATGTTCTTCACAGGGTGATCCGCCCAGAGGCACTTGCCGTCGATGGACTCGCATGCCTCGAGCATGGCGACTTCGGGCATGATGTTGGTGGGGAAAGCGTCATAGGCCCAGACGCAGCCAGCTGTCAATCGGGAGCCGAGGTCGACAAAGTCCGGTCGCGAGAGAAGCTTGCCGGCTAGAGCGTACGTGCCGCCTATGAAGCACGTCAGATGCTGCATCTCGGGAGAGAGCTCGTTGTCGTTGTCCACCCGCTTTAGTGCGTTGCCCGCCATGAGGATATTCCTATCCTGCGGGTTCATAGGTCGGTAGAGAAGATGCTTCACGGCAGTGTCCAGAGACTGCTTGGTCATCTGAGCGTATTCGGGATCCAAGCCTCCGAGGAGGGCGTGCATCTTGGGCAAGTATTCGTAGAGCGAGTCGGCGCCGGAGCCCAGCGTGAATTGAGAATGGTCAACTGTCTCGTCTCGGTAATTCATCGTGGTTGGCCACAGACCGGGAATTCTGGTGTTGTTCTGATTGCGGTAGATGAACTGCTTTACACGTTCGGTAGCATCGTAGTACTTGGGGTCGCCCGTGATCTGCGATAATCGAGTAAACTCAAGACTTAGAGAGCATCCTGCCGCACCCGACATCCAATCATCAGCCATGAGACGACCCTTTTTTGCAGCGTTGAAGTTCAGCCAGTGATTCGGTAAGCGGTTCGGAGTGTCGAAGCCAGCATACAGCATGTCGCCTAGTTCCACGGCTTTGGCAAGCAGGACGGGTTCGCCGGATAGATCATACGCCGCGAGAAGGCCGCCGAGGTGACGGATCGTGACTTCAAAGAGATTGAGAAAGTCATCGCTCGTGCGGTCCCAGTCGATCGTGGCTATCACCTCGACAGCTTGTCGGAAGTCGTCCTTCATATCGAGGATCCAGAGAATGTCGAGAGCATCGACTATCTGGGCGGCCCAACCGGAAAAGGTCTGTTTGCCTTTGAGAGAGAGTGGCATAAGCTCATCTTGGCCCCAGGCATACTGTCGATACGAGTCCCAGCTCTTAACAAAGGCCTCTCTGATAGCCGTCCTCCGCTCAAGCGTTACCTCGTCCCCAGCCGCCTTAGTACGCTCGACCTGTATGCGCGGCAGACTCTTTGCCGGGCCAGACGGCGGCGTCTTTATATTCTCCGGAGGGTGATGTATTTTAACCCTGCCCCAATCATAGCTACTGCGGATGTAGGTGAAGGAGCCAATCTTGGGAACCCAGTAGGAATCCTGAGGGCGAAAGGCGTGAAGGAGTAAGAGGGCGGTAACGATAAAAAGAGCGAGAAACAAATAGCGGCGACTTCGTCGACCTTGACATGAGCTTAACATGATAGACTCATTACGGGTCAGATGGAAAGGTAGCTTAGAGCTTGGTGCCCACGCGTGGAGAAGACGTTGTCTTGCGTCGTGTGTCCCGGTAAGTACATGTTCTTCGCTGGTGACGTCGCGTGTGAAGCAACCACAGTCTGTATTACAAGGAAACACTATATACCTCACCATATGTACCTATCTCGAAAGGGTAGAAGCACTGTACTGTATGCATTTAGACACACAATATCCGTATATCCCAGTAAGACAAGACCGCGTACTTGCTACGATGTCGTTTCTATTTTTATCGTTCTGAAACTATCAGTCACTCCTCTCATAGATCGACATGTGCTCGTCGATAGGTATATGTTATAGTGCAAACGGCTGCCAACTTGAATTACCCCTGTAACCTTAACTAGAGAATAGCGCAAGTGCCTGGTCTTGTCACATCCACTACTCCATACCAAGGAGCCCCCCCCCCCCATTTGGCCCAAGCCTCATCGACATTGATAACCACTACAACAGTTAGTCTTATACACACCTCTATCAACAACACAACATCACCTAATTCTTCATGCTAATAAAAGAATGACTTTAGTTAGTAAACTATGTATCTAAATGAATGACTACAGTCAGTTCGAAATCAACCACGGACACCAGAGGCACCAAAACCAAAGGTTTCATAGGCCCTGCAATTCGAGTCCACCATTCTGTTCAAGGGCCATACACTCCTTGATCGGCTTGGACGGAATGTCTGGTGGTCGTGACAACCACTGTTCATCACTGCCCGTCCATTGCCGTGGCTCTCTGGCAAACCTCCCCCTTCTGCTCCATTGATCCCCCTCCCACTCACTACCCCATGCTGTGAATACTAGACAATCTGCGCCTGTCGGAGTCTTGCTACGACCCCAGAGGCCGTCGTACGACGAGCCGCTGACGTGCGACATGCGTGTCTCTGCCCGAAGCTTCTCTAAGCCTACTGGCGTCCAAAATCCGGACACGACGACGTCTCCGCCCTTCTGGCCGGCCTGGGCCGCAATGGTCCTGACGAACAAGGCGTGTCCAACGACGTTGGTATCGTACTATCCGCGCTTGGTGATCTGGCGGACAAGGTTCTGATGCAGAGCCCACGGGATGCAAAATCTGTGTCATCATCTGCTCGTAGCCATCACATCGTCCTTCAGTCGTAGCCTCCGCCGATCTGGCTGTGGAACGCAGTGCTAATGCTCTTCTCATCGTCGTCAAATCGTCGTCCGTATCCGTTACCGGGAACCATCCGTCCGCTGCTCTCAACGTACTGCTTCAGTCGGTCACTCTGGCTGTAGGAAACGGGTCGCATTCCGGTCACGGCATCATGAAGCCCTGCTCCAAGGCTCACGCCACCCTGTCCGACGCCCTTGCCGCCTAGCACGCTTGACGATGCGTCAGTGAACTCTGAGTTTGCAACACTCTCTCCGGCAATGCTCTCTGCGCCACGCCCACGGCTCTTGTTGCCTCGTCCGGGAGCCCCGACGCCAGGGAGACCGGGCCATTGATCGGGCGTGAAGCTCGAGAACATGGGTGGGAAGGCACTGTTCAGAGAAGCACCACCAAAGGCAGAGCCATGGACCGACGAGACATCGTCGGGAATGTACGAGACCATGGAACCCATGTCAAAGTCGCGACCTGGAGGCTGTGCATTACTGTTGTTTCGTCCGTTAGGAGTGTTATTCGCTCCGAACTGTGCCTGTTGGTTCTTTTGGCGATAGCTGATCTTGGGCCGGCTGAACTGCAACAGGCAAGCCTGGAGGTTTGTGAGAGGGCCTTCAACAAAGCATCTGCGATCCTTGAAGTGAACTAGCAGGTTGTGCCAAAGCTCGTGCTTAGACAGCACCTTGGGGTTGCCCAGGATCACCAGACCATACTTGGCTCGGGTCAAGGCGACGTTGAGACGTCGAGGGTCAGACAAGAAACCGATACCCTGGTTGTCGTTGGATCGAACACAAGAGAGAACAATGAAGTCCTTCTCACGACCCTGGAACGCATCGACCGACGCGACCTCGACATCTTTGTAGTACTCCTTCTTGTATGTTCCCGAGTTCTGCATAGTCGTCACGATGTAGCTTCTCTGGCCTTCATATGGGGTGATGACACCAATATCAGCCGGCTTCACGCCTGCCTTGAAGAATCTAGTGACAGCCTTCTCGACATTCGAGGCCTCGGTACGGTTGAGGTAAGAAGTACCCGAAGCTGAGATTTCCTCATGACCAAGGTTAGACCAAAACATCATGGGCATCTCGCCAACGGGCCAGGGGAAGTCGACGTCCTTGCGCAGGCGATTCTCGTGAGTCACACCATTCTGCAGAGTTCCCTCGTAAAACATGTTTGAAGGAAACTCGGAGAGGCAGGGATGCATGCGGTACTGGATATTGAGCCGGATAGGGTTGAGCTCCAGGTTGACCAGACGCTCGAACAGTGACTGGTTCAGACCAGCCTTTGCGGCCTTCTTGTTCATGATGACTGGACCGAGCTGCTTGTGATCACCAACAAGTACAACCTGTTTGCAACCAAGGACAAGTGGGATCATGCACTCGGGTTCGGCGGACTGGGTCGACTCGTCAATCAGAACGTTGCGGAACTTCATCTTGGACAGGCGAGGGTCGCCAGCTCCCACACAGGTGCAGCAGACAACATCGGCGTTGTTAAGAATGTCCCTTTCAGCAGACTTGGTTAGCTGCTTGAACTTCTTCTCATCCTGGCTCGACAATTCGCCCAGCTCGTTCTTCAACTGTGACAGCTTCACAAGCTCGCTATTGTGCTCCGACATACGGACCTGCTCATGTAGAGCGAGGAAGCTAACAGAAGACTCGACATCCTCACGCGATTTGGCCGTGAGACGAACAACCTTGAGTCCCGTACGGTGAACACGTTCACAGAGCTGATCGACGGCAACGTTGGAAGGAGCGCAGACCAGAACTTGGTTGCCAGTCATCTTGGCCAGATGGTAGATAATAGTGGCAGAAGTGACCGTCTTGCCGGTTCCAGGAGGGCCCTGAATCAAACTCAGGGGCTTCTGCAGGACTGCTTTGATGGCACCGACCTGGCTGGGGTTCAGGTCCGGAAGACCGGGTGCGGACCACTTCTTAGGTAGATTCGTCTTGACGACCTGCAGCTGAACCTCGTGACCCAGCAGTGTATGGAAGATGTAGCCCGAAACACTCAGGTCATCAACAGCAAAGGTCTTCATGGCCAGCTGCATACGATCGTATGAAGTTGCCTTCCAGACGTAGTCGGCAGAGAAGTTATGCGAAAGGTCAGTGGGAACTGACTTGTCGTTTCCGGTCTTGCGAAGCTCAAGAGTCACCTCATCGGACTGGTTGTTGGGGATCTTGACAACGTATCCCACACCCTCCCAAGGGTTTCGAAGCTCTCCTTTGTAGCGAAGTCGCATTTCGTCGCCGACTGCAAGCTTGACGTCTCCAGACTCGATCTTGTGGAGATTGAAGCTCACAAGATGCTTGTTGTTCAAACCATAATCCCATCGCACCGTAAGCCCATCCTCTGACTGGGCTTCCTTGAGCTTCTTGTCGTAGTCGGATTCCATCTTGACCAAGGGTCCAAAGATGTTCTGGTAGTGATAAGGATCATCATATTGCAGCAGTACCGGGTTGGGGTCGTCGTCGATGTTGGAGGCTTTCTCAAGATCCATCACGGTCGCCTTCGAATCGATCTTCCACATTTCCTCCAATTTGGCAATCATGTTCGGGGTCAAATGACGGGCTCGGAGCTGCTCGGCATCGGACGGAGTTCCCACAAGCCAGGGCAAGAAAGCCCGCTCTTCAATGAGAGGCTGCCATCGCGAAGTGTCCCAGTTCATGTCTTTGTTCGAGGTGTTGGCGGCGCATGGCTGTCGGCAGAGTAGAACAACGACGGTATCGGATTTGGCGGGAATGAAACCCAGCAGGAACGCGTTCTTGGTGCCGCAGTTATAGCATTCGAGGACCGTATCTCCTAGAGTCGACTCGGGGTGAAGCTGGACCTCCTTGTGGCGAGCTCGAACAAGGTGGTTCACGATGTGAGTCGAGGTACCGTTACCACGAGCGCTGCAGAACCACTTGTTGCAAGAAAGACATTTGACAACGCATCCAGGCGAATGAATTCCACAGTAACTAGACACCATGTCAGCGACTACCAGTGCGCAATCCTTGTAACGAAACCTACGCGCAAGCATGAGCTGGAAGTTCCTTCTCTTCTTCGGGGCCCTTCAACTTCAAGCCGCCCATGTCATCTACAGGGGCGCTGTTCAGGCTCTCATTGTCATCTTCTTCAAAAGCTTCGGTCTGGTTGTCATCGTCATCGGCTCGTCGGCGACCGCTTCGATCTCCATATTTGCCGTAGAGTAAGCTCTCGTCGTGGTCGATCGTGGACAGGTTATCTCCAGCCTTGATGGCGGCGGCGGAATCGGATATCAGATGGTTCCCGACATGGGTGAAAGCACCTTCCATGTTGTGTTGTATTCAGTTGTAAGTCGGGTGGTAGGATTTTCCTAGAGTGTACGTATTAACACCTTATTCAATGCCCCGCGTAGGAGTGGCGGCAAAGGCTTGAGCAATGACAATGCCTCAGGCTAGTCGCCACCACTCTGAACAAAATCACAGCTTACCTACGGGTTGTTTGGGTTTCGTACAAGACCCTTTCGAGGAGAGTTTGAGCGAGTCAAATCGGATCGGGTTGGTAAGTAATTCGGGGTTGGAGATCGTCGGCAAGGTTCACATCATCGCGAAGAGGGACTCGAGGGAAGTGGACGTGGCAGCCTGCTAATAGTGGACTCGGAGTTGGAGGAAGTTGAAAGGTAACACGGAACCTTATCAAGCACGCACAAAGGCTAAGTCAGCGGCGAGATTTTGTGTTTTGGTAACCCGGATTACCAGAATTATACCGATAGTGAACAACTGGACCCTCTTGCTGGCGGAGGTTTGGTGGGACATTTTGCGCCCACGTGATAAGCGGCTCAGAGGCTGATAAGACAGCCGCAAGAACCCCGGCATCACCGATAAGGAACTTTTTCTGGTGGCAGTTGATTGTAAATTTTGCGACAGCTAATTATTTAGAACCTTTGAAGCACCAAACAGTTAGAGCGGGCTTCACTTTTACCGCAATCATGATTGTAAGTCCAAGGCCTCTTCTCTCTCTCTCTCTCTCTCTCTCTCTCTCAAACCTGGTTTTGCTAACATTGGATTCAAGCGCAAACAAGCGCGCCAAAGGCGTGATTACCTCTACCGACGAGCTCTCCTCCTGCGGGATGCCGAGATCAGCGAGAAGCGAGCCAAGTTGAGGGCGTCTTTAGCCTCTGGCAAGCCTCTGGACCCTACAATCTCCAATGACAAGTCTCTCCGAAAAGACTACCAGTACGATGAGTCCCGACCGGATCTCGCTACGAACGAAGAGCTCGACCTCGACGACGAGTATGCTCAGCTTTCTGGCATTGTCGACCCTCGTGTTCTCGTCACGACCTCCCGCGACCCTTCGGCTCGATTAGCTGCCTTTGCAAAGGAGATTAGACTTTTACTTCCCACAGCCGTGCGTCTCAACCGTGGTAACCTCATCTTGCCCGACTTGGTCCAATCCGCCAAATCTTCCGGACTATCAGATGTCATTCTTCTCCATGAACATCGTGGTACACCTACTGCGATGACGATATCGCATCTTCCTCACGGGCCGACGGTTTCCTTTTCACTACACAACGTAGTGTTGCGCCACGACATCCCCGGCAGTGTTCGAGGAACCGTGAGCGAATCGTATCCTCACCTTATCTTTGATGGGTTCACTTCCCGGCTAGGAGAGAGGGTCTGCAAGGTGCTCAAGCACATTTTCCCACCCAGGGAGGCGATTACGGCCAAGAACAAGGTCGGCAATCGTATTGTGACTTTCAAGAACCTTGAAGACAGCATCGAAGTCCGACATCACGTCTTTGTGCGAACTGGATACGACAGCGTTGAGTTGGCCGAGGTCGGACCTCGAATGACAATGAGGGTCTTTGAGATCCGTGGTGGCACGTTGGAGAACAAGGACGGTGACGTTGAGTGGCATCTTACACAGTACACGCGAACGGCCAAGAAGAAGAACTATCTGTAAACGCTGGTCTCACAAGTTGGGGGGTGTTCGTTTAGAGAAGTGAAAAAAAAAAATATAGGGAAGTCTGGCGTTTGGAGTTTCTGGGTTGCATCAAACAAGGCCGTGGATATGAGAAAATGGCGGCCAGGAGAAGCTGAGCATTCGAATCAATCTTCAATATGGGTGGGGAAGGCTGTGAGTAGAAGCGATTGGTTCGTGGCGGTCAATGTTAAGTAAGGACATGGTTATCAGCAAAGAAGATCACTCTTTATCATCAATGAGAGCAGAGTTGAAGATCTCGAAGCAATGCCTGGTACCAAAGTGCTTGTGCAAATGGTATACCATGATATTCACGCAACAAGTAAGAGGATGAAGATGTCTAATTTCGCCATTGTGAGCGGACTAACTAGCTATTGGCCTACCATATCGTGCTAGGTTGTTATTCACACGGACTCAATACACGGATAGAAACACGTGGGAACGAGACATGCTGCGATCCGTGCGAGTCTAAAACATGCCACTTACGGCTTTGCGTCTTTCGTCCCGTCCGCGAAACGTTGACGTCCTGTGAGTTTGGACCATCGCCATCTTCCAAAATTTCAATACTCTTTTGCTACCATAGCCCCAATGGCTAAATGCCTTGAACGTCAGCCAATATGCACCTCTTGTCCTGGGAAGATCCTAGAATCATATTGCAATGCCTGGCGCGCTTTTACGCTGGATGTCTCTTTTGAGCTGCATGCAGTGCTTATTTTTGGACATGGTTGGTTCACCCCCCACTTTGCGTACGCAGCTTGAACAACACCGCTGTAGAACTTCCGTCCTCATGGTGGCTGAGGGAGGCGATCCGAAAGAACCGAGCGAGGATGGGCATGTGAGCATATGTCTGCCTGAAAATGAAGCTGTGTGATAAAGAAAAAAGACTTACCTATCGATTGCTTCATGACTTTGATAGAGAGCTTCTCGTTATTTATTCTTGTTGAAACCCTTTGATAAATTTCACATCGCCTTTATACAGATGACTGAATAGTAGCGTGTCTCTGTTTTAGACCATTGTTGCCAAATCAGAGCTTCCTTCCTCTGCAGACCAAGCTTTTTCGATTTTTCTCCTTCCATTTCCAACAGCCCAATTCCAGTTAATTTCTATTCCTGCTTTCAACGTCACCTTCTCCTTTTGGTGACGTATCCAGGCCTCGGAAGCCTCTTCTCATCTGAAATTTCCGCTCACAGCGCCCCTCCAGCACTGTCGGCCAGTGGACAATCACTAAAACAGTCCCCAAACAACGGGCCTTAAACCAGCCTGCGTGCATAAGCCAATTCATTACGAACCTAGTCGTATAGCCTGCCACGCCACTGGATGATCCTTGAAGCACCTGATTGGATTGGAGGAGAGAAGGTCTTGCTTTAGTGTCCTCTCCTTCCCAAACTCCCTCAGCCAAGACACTCTGATTACCTTAGCCTCGTCGAGTCTCGTTCACTCTCACCATCGGCTCCTCCAGCTCCGAGCGTCTTTCTCGTCCATCTTCATCATCAAACCCTCCCCACCCTTTTGCTATTGATATTGCTATTGCTGCGCGCCTCAGCCCAGCATTGCTCTTCACCATGTCATACAATCAGTATAATCAAAACCCCTACCAGCAGGGCTCTGCTCAGGAGTCGGGCTATGGCGGCTATGGTCAGGTAAGCCCATTATTTAACGCTCGATGATTTAATGATTGTCTTGGACATTTTAGCTGACTTCTTTTCGCCGATACACAGCCCAATCCCTACGCTCAAGATTCGGCCCAGGGCCAGGGCCAATATGAGATGCAAGACTATCAGCAGCAGGCTCCCGCGTCTTCCAGTTACTCCCTCCAGGAATTCCTCGACCGTGTTAAGACCCTTCGCGACGAGATCAAGGAACTCACCAACGACGTTGACTACATCGGCCAGCTCCATCAGCGCACTCTCAGCAGCACCGATGGCGCTGCCAACCAGCAATTGGAGCAATTCGTTTCCCAGACTCAGATTCGCAACACCGCCATCAAGGACGGAATCAAGGGCCTCGAGCGCGACCTCGCAAAGACCTCTGACGGCGCACGCAACACAAAGAACACTCAGCTGCAGTCTCTTAAGACCTTCTTCAAGTCCGAGCTTGACAAGTACCAAAGCATTGAGCGTGATTACCAACAGCGTTACCGGGAACAAATCGCTCGTCAGTACCGAATCGTTAACCCGGAGGCATCCGAAGAAGAGGTGAAGCAAGCTTCTACGGCCGATTGGGGCAATGAAGGTGTCTTCCAGACCGCTGTATGTAATCCTTGTTCCTTAAACCGCATTTCCACCCGTGTATATAACTGACTTGCATTAAAAGTTACGGACGAACCGTTCCGGACACGCCAGCTCTGTGCTCGGCAACGTCCGCGCCCGCCACAGTGAGCTTCAGCGTATTGAACAGACTCTTACCGAGCTTGCCATTCTCTACCAGGAGCTCGCTACCCTGGTCGAGCAGCAGGAGCCTGTCATTCAGGCTGCTGAGACGAACGCGCAAAACACAGTCGAGAACATTGAAAAGGGCAACGAGCAGGTCAAAGTTGCCAATGAACACGCTCGCCGTCGCCGCAAGCTCAAGTGGTGGTGCGCCCTCGTTGTTCTTCTCATCATCATTGCCATTGCCCTTGGTGTTGGTCTTGGTATCAGTTTGACCAAGAACAGCACTTCTTAAAGCCAAGTTCATGCCATCGCTCTTGCCACGGTTCGAACGGGATTTTGTCCCTTGTTTTTGAGTATTGCTGTCATAGATATTCTGACGATGCTGCGTACATTTTTGTCACTTTTGACTTCCTTGTCGGGTGGTAACGGCTTTCAACGGCGAGGATCGATGCACAAGGCATATTTCCCCTACGTATACCATTTCATCACTTTAATTATTATTCACTCCCCCGAAGCGCCAGGGTGCTGGGGAAACCCTCTTACTTTTGAGACGCAGAAGATGAAAGACATGAGGAGTTGCATGATGGAAAAGGGCTTATGAAAGGCTTCTTGTAGGGTGTTTACTTACTACTTCTCTGGATTTGGTTTTGTTTCTTTACCTTGTTTCGTGGTATATAAATTCACGCTTCGTTACTGTTTGACGAGATGATACTCTCATACGAGCAACAGGAGGATGATGCTGGAGTTGCGGTACATTGACTCCTGGCCCTGGTCGACAGGTTCTCCAGAAGCCGTCTTTGTTGGAAAGCCAGTCTTGAGGTCTTAATACTATTCATGTCAACACACACAATCCAAGACGTGACTCACGCAACACTATCAGGTGATATTGAATGATGGGAGACGCAAGTATGTACGTCCGTCTCAACGGCCAAGCTTTACATGCAGTGATATTGTAGCGTATCTAGTAAATCTCCACCCTTATGAGTGCGTCGTCACCAGATCAAACTCACGTGTCAACAAATTAATAAGACATTGAGAGAAGTATTATTATATACATGTACAGCAAAGGGTTTTACTTGTGTTTGTGTGTGCATTACAAAAACCCCAACTCCAAAGCATCAAGCCTCACTCTTCCCAAGCGTGAGACAGATTTGTTATCCTCTTCGACGACGAAGCTCCTATAAAACCACACGACAGGCATCCATGACCGGCCCATTCAAGGTTCTTATTTTGGCATGTCGTCTCCCTTCTCTCTCCGTCCGAATTCATACACACTATACACGCCGCCTTGGCCTTTTCACTCGCTCATCTGAGCTTCGTCTCTCACCAGTATCATCTCGTACAAACAGGGGGGGGTGTTTATTGGGGACCCATGCGGAGTCCTCCAGGGCCAGCAGGGCCGCCGGCAAGCTTGGCCGCCAACTTGGGGTACTTCTCGGTGACTTGCACCTGTGTTCGTGTCGCCTCGGCATAGGAGAGGGCGTTGACGATCTCACCCTCGGTTCGGGCGAGCTCGGCCGCACGCTCGAAGTACTTGAGGGCAGCGGGCACGTTGTTCTGCTGGAGAAGAAGCTGGGCCATGGTGGCAACGGCAATATCGCACTCGGGATCAACTATAAAGGGTTAGAACTGGTATTTGGCCAACTGATCCTGGGGTTGACTCACTGATGAGGGCCTTCTGGCAGAGGGCCTCGGCCTCCTTGAAATCCTGCTTCCACTGGAAGAGGGCGAGAGCCTTGTTGATCAAGGGGAGGACGTTCATCGACATGGGCTTGGTCTGCTTCTCCATCTCCATAGCAGTGTCAAACTTCTCGACGGCTTCGGAGAAGTTGCCCTGGTCGAGCAACAGCTCACCGTAGTAGTTGTAGACATCAGGGACCCTGGGGAAGTTCTTGATGCATCGTCGGAAGGTGGCCATAGAGGAAGCGATAGAGCCCATCTTGTATTGGGTAACGCCGAGCTGGATGTGGGAGAAGATGAAGTCCTTGTCGAGGTCGATCGACTTCTGGTAGTCTTTCTGGGCATCAGCAAGGTCACCCTTGATGAAGTGAGCCTGGGCACGGTGGTAGTAGACATCGGGGTCGTTGTTGTCCTGCTCCAGAGCCTTGGCAAACTCGGCCTCGGCCTTCTCAGGCTCACCAAGCTCAAGGCTAATACTGGCGCGCTTGATATAGCTCTGTGTCATGGAGGGGTCGAGCTCAATGCTCTTGTCGAAGTCGCTGGTGGCATCGGCGTGGTTACCCAGAAGAGTGCGGAAAGTACCTCTCATGTTATAAGCAAGGGCCTCGTACTCGCCGAGCTCTCCGAGCTCCAGAGCCTTCTCGAAGGCCTGTCGAGCCTCCTCATAGCCGTCGCCAGTCTTCTTCTCCAGGGCGGCGAGACCGATCTGCATCTGTCCCTTGCCGGTTTCGGAAGACAGCTCGGCAGATTCCTCAAGTCCGTCGGGTCGAGGCTTAGGTCGGAAGCTCTGGAGGTAGTTACCGACGAAGATGGGGCTGGGCAGCTTGGCTGCGCGAGATGCCAGCATCTCCTTGGCCTTGTGCTCGGCAAAGGTCTTGAGAAGTCGCTCGACGGCCTGGGCGGTAGACTCGCTCTTGAAGTTGTCGATGATGCATGAAGCAGTGAAGTCGAGGAGAGCCTCTGAGTATTTCTTCTGGTGCTCGTAAGCAGTAGCGCGACGGTTAATAGCCTTGACATATTCGGGGTCCATGTTGATGGCGGCAGTGGTGTCCTCAACGACCTCATCCCATTCGCTCATGGCGCTGTGGCAAGCAGCTCGGTTGGAGTAGAAGACGGGGTCAGCCTTGCAGAGAATGGCCTTGGAGTAGAGGTCAATGGCTTTGTTGTAGGCCTTGTCGCCGTAGGCCTTGTTACCGGCCTGCTTCAACTTCGCGGCATACTCCTCACGCTGCTCCTGGGTAAGGGTAGCGACAATCTGCTCATCGACCTCGGGCAGCTCCGACTCGCTCTGGACGGAGGCAGGCTTGGGTTGAGAAGCGTCAGCGGAAGTGGTAGCCGCTGGCGACTCGGCAGCCTTGCGCTCGGCCTCTTTTCTCTTTCTCCTCTCCTTCTTGCTAAGCTTGGGGGTTGTGTCCTTGTTCTAAATTGTGTTAAAAAAAAACCCGTCAGTTGGATTTCGTTTTAGGGAGTGGTTCGATGCCGAGGATGGCTTGCCCGCAACAACCCCCCATCAAGGTAAAGCGCAGCAGCTTCAATTCAGCAGGGTAAACATACAGCATCATTCAAGTAATAGACAACACCGGCGCCAGTGACGACGACGGCGACACCAGCAATGGTGTAGACGACGGCCTTGTTCTCCGAAACCCAATTGGTTAACCGGTCCCAAACACCGGATGAAGAGTCGACAGGGATAGCCATAGGCCGGCCCGGAGGCATTGAAGGAAGGGGGTTCGACATTTCGATGTGTAGTGATGATTAAAGGATTCGACGAAGATGGGAGAATAGAAGCGTGGCCGTTGAGGCGAGTTGAAGGAAGTCGGGAAACCGATGATGTAGGGGCGCGGTTGGATGATGGATGGTAAATTTAGGTGGTGGATAGATAGGTAAGGTAGCTTACGCGCAAAAAGTCATTTCTCGAAATTTGGGCGCGCTAGCGTACCTACCTGCGATTTGGCCCGAGTTGGCCGGGAGGGGGCCCACTGAAAGTTTTTCCGACTATGCCTGAGGCATTGGAATTCCAGCACTTCAAGGCACTGTCGCTGCGAACAGTGATGGAACGCTGTGGTTACAGAAGGGGTCGGCAACTGAATGCTTCTATGGACTGCCCTGGATCCTTCCATGATGGAGACTCAGATGGGGAACCCCCGTCATCAACTGACAAGGGTTTTATGTCTGCCATCAGGTATTTTTGCTACAGATGACGGACCGAGAGATTGCGTCGCTTTCGATGGGACAAATTGGCAATCCCTGTTTGTTTTGCTGCCGCTCTTTACAACTAGGAGATTGCCGCTTCACTGTAACCCCCCACAACAAAGTCGCCTCATTCTGCTTGGAAATCGCCAGACCAGCGAACGTCGTCAGAAACATGAGGATTAAGCAACATAACTTGATATGGTGAGTTGAATAGAAGGTGAAGGGCTGTGTAATTATTTGGAATACTTGGCTTCTGCTTAGGTAGAATTCTAAACCTCGCATTCTCGTTGGAAACATTCCCATCCCTTGAGCTATCTACAGTACTCGAAAGTCCGTCTGGACAGCTTCTGACGAATACAATGGAGCTATGACAGTACATGATACTTTTTATTGGCTCAAGGTTCAAAATACGATCAGGTTCTTCTGTGCATCAGCTGCAAGCAAGTACAAGTGTTGTTGTTGTACGCGGAGGTTTCAACTTTGTCGTGTGGAATTGATTAAATATTGAGGTCTTAATGGTTAGTAATATCATCGTCCACAGTCATTGAACCACAACAGTCTTGGGCTGGCCTAGGCACTATCTCCCAAACAACCGTTCAAATAAACCAACTCCGACCAGGAATTGGCTCATAACTTAAGTCATCTCCTCTTTCCTCCTTCAATGCTAGTAAAGCTGGCACCATGACTGAAGAGTTCTCGCTTTTTACCTCTCTGCGCTATGATCCGAAACTGATACAAGTTCGAGCACGAGGTCTTGCTGACCAAGGATGGAATTTTGACCACGATTCCCCGTTCTATATGCTCGACTATCACCGTGACCGCATGCTGAAAGCGTCAAAGCATTGGAGATGGCAGCCAGCCATCGACAAACTGACTGGTGATGAGGGGCTTCAGTATCTGAAACGGCTTCTTACTGAAGCTGTGGGCACGTCTCAAACAACACCGTCAAGAATCAGGGTTGTCGTTTCTCGCGAGGGTGATATCAAAGTCGAAAACTTCAGTACACCTGAATTGTCTCTAGATAACCTGTTCCCCCGTCGACTTCCACCACCGACTTCGGTTCTCACTCAAGCTGATCCTCCCAAACAACCTCACTTTCTTCTTTTGGTAGATGCAGCGGAAACAGCCAGATCAGAATTCACTCATTTCAAGACCACAAAGAGAGCCATGTATGACAGTGCTCGGCACCGAGCAGGTCTCTCCCCCGCAGACGCGAAAGAGGTTCTTGTAATCAATCAGGATGACGGCTCAGTCATGGAAGGCACAATCACGACACCGTATTTCTGGAGAGATAATCGATGGGTCACACCACCTGTTTCTACCAAGTTCAGCCGAGAAGATGGCAACGGCGGTCAGGATGGAACATCTCGCAGGTGGGCATTGGAGAGGTGAGTACTGTCCCTGTACTGACGACCAAGAATTCGGACTAAGAGCCACCGGCTACCAGGGGACTCGCAACCGAGCAGGTTGTCAAAGCAGACACTCTTGCCGACGGTGAGGAGTGCTGGATCAGCAACGGTGTCAGAGGGTTCCTTTCAGCAACTATCAGTCTGCAATGTCAGGAGGAGTAGGACCACCATTGCCCGATGTTGTATCGAGATATCGAGATATCGAGTACCTAGCCTACTTGCCGACACTTGCAACCATGAATCTGAAACGAAACCAATATGCCAGAACTCTCCATGGTCTAGGCGTTTGACTTTCGAGCTTGGCCGTTTGCACGGAACAAGACGTCAAGCGACAAGGTGTTACGTTGCCATTTTGCGGTGGCAAAGTTGAAGCCCAATATGACGTGCAATAGCCTAGTGCTAAGATCAGGCAAGCAAATATTGAAATTGAATACTTCGTCTAGTGAAGCGATACATGCCGGCTCGACCAAGATAGATGGACGGTAGCGTTTAAAGCGCTGATCTAGAGCGGGTAGTTGAGCTTCCTGGGTAACTTTGGGCACCAAGCTCGGAAGCTGTAGATCGATAAGAACGAGAAAAGAAAAGAAAAAAGGGAGGGGTGTTTGAAAAGATGGTAACACAGGGCAAAGGTAGGCCAAAAAAAAGTTGGCGATCTGAATATGTAATATGTAGGGTAAAAGTTATGTTGGGTTGGAAAATAGAGCTTCATGATGACCTACGATTTACGTGCAACGTCCCCTGACGACTTATGGAGATGAAATAAAAGTGGACCATTCGATGAACGCGTTCTGTTGCAAGAAGGAAGGCACGGAGGGAGGTCACTCACTCAACAACATGCCCATGCACGTAAAGGGGCGGCAGAAACGTGAATATCGAAAAAAGTAACATCAACAAAACATCAACATTTCCCATTTCATGCGCAGGCGCCTGAACTAGTCGAAACTCCGGAATAGTCTAGAAAGGGTACATCAAAGCACTGGAGCCCAACTCAAAGTCCAATGCAACTTCCCGTGGAATCATTGTCGATCGTATCATTCACCTTGGAGCTTGCCCAGTAACGTTATCCTTGCTGTGTTCTGATTCTGGTGAGACAGATCCTCGCCCAAGGGCGCATTCATTTTTTAACCAACCACTATCTTTACCAGAAATTATCTCTTCTTATAAGCTATAAATTGCAACTTGAAAGTCTGTAATTTCAACTCAGCAATCGCGGCTCTCACTCCTTTTCATGGTGTTGAGGAACATTACCCAAACACGACTAATATTATAGTTTCGAAAGACTCGATCGTAACTTCAAATTCATATAGGAAACCTTCAAAGAAAAGAGCTTGTTCGGATTGTAATCGCAACACTTTGAACCAGAAACAGATTGCGCAACTCTTTCGACACAACCTATGTAAGCTCCGAGTCAACTAAGCTGAGCTGAGCCAGACTTCGCAAGAGACAATGGCTTCCGGGCCTCCTAGAACAGCAGAGTCAACAATTGTCGAAGGTCGCCAGCATTATGCGGCGAAACGGTTCAAGTCAGCACTCGAGCAGTTCACACGAGTAAGTACCCGCCTCATCCACATGAACAACAAGTTTTTGACCGAAACATAGTCAATGAATCTCTGTCCGTGTACTCGTGGCAGGAAACGAGAACGATGCAGTTGCAAGAACTACGAAAAGGTCGCCTTGGAGGGCGGTTCAATCTTTAACGAGGCCATGTACACCTGTACTTGTCAAGTTGGGAAGATATTTAACAAATGCGATAACAGCAATCATATACAAGCTTTGGATTACCGTGCTGCAACTTGGGAGGCACTTAATCAACTGGACAGGGCTCGAAAGGACGCCGAATGGATTCTGGAACTGGCCCCCCGTCTTCCCGATGTATGCCACTTTCTCCTCGCGTCCTTCAACTTGCTAATACATCCAGGGATATCTGCGTCTGGGCAAGATTGTCCGCCTCCAGAAGAGCTACGAGTTTGCCTGGGCTATCTACAATGCCGGCATAGAGGTTGGGAATAACCATCAGCTTGTTGGACACCCCAAGTTCCAGGTTAGTCTGATAGTAACCCCCCCCAGGGGCAAAAAGACTGACTGGAAAGTAGAAACTGTATGCCTCGAGGCAACCGTTACACATCAAGTTTTCTCGACGAGATCCCCTCAAGAACCCACAAGAGATTGTTCATCGCATACTTCACTATATAGACTTCTCAACTCTTGTGTAAGCACTGCAACACCCCATACTTTATCCGCCTCTGACGAGAACCCCCAAAGACGATGTCTACGTGTTTCTAAAGACTGGCGACAATACCTAACCGGTCGCGGAAACGAGCGTCTGTGGCGCTCCCTCCTCTTTACAGTGCAATTCCCTCACAGATATGCTCCCACTGCAGCATCTTTGAGGAAGCTCATGTCTTACTCACGTAATGACGTGCGACATATTGTCATTGACAGCGTGTTGCGCTTTCGACTGACCCAGCAGAAGCTCCTCGCACTGCTACAGGGATCCAAGGGTCTTGAGAGCCTAACGTTGCGAGGAACCATTGAGGAGGCGCTCGAGATACCTGACGTCCGTGGCCTCTTCAAGAAGCTGAACCGCCTCGTCCTCGACAACTTCGTCATCGGAAAGCCCCATATCTTCAAGTCTCTATTACAGCATGCATCCGAGAGCATTCAATATCTGCATGTGTCTGGGCTGCCTCAGGTAGCGGACAACACGAGCATATGGTTTCCTGAGCTGCCTGACCTGCAGTATCTTCGACTCGAAGAACACAACCGTCCTAACCCCCTGCGGTTATTCATTGTACTTGATTCATTCCCCAACTTGTTTTTGAAACCATAGCTGACCGTTCACAGTGGGATATCGCTTCCAAAACACCGCAGCTACAACAACTCTGGCTAAGTGACGTGCAACTTTCGTGTGACTTCCGAGAGCAGGAAGACAAGATTGATACCTACTGGCCACAGCTCAAAGTGGTCATCATCAGTGGCACCACCGACTCTGACCCTGATACGTCGCAAACCATTCAACATCTTACATCACTACGCCGTGGAACTAGCCTGCAGCATGTTGACTTTGACTTTCGGTGGAAGTATGATGAGCATGGCCCCCTTGGACTGAGGATGTTGTCCAACATGCTGAACCAAGAACCAACCACAGTCTCGACGGAAGACTTTAACGAAAGCAACCACTACACAGATCTCCGATCTTTGCGCTTGACGCGAGCACTCATACCACCACAAAAGCTCCAGCAGGTGTTAGAAGACGCCGTCACCGCTGGCAAGCTTCACACCCTAGATCTTGTCTTTCCTCTCGAGCCCTTTGGCACTCCTCAGGGCGCAATCAGCACACAACACCTCCGCGAACATGCCTGGCTGCGCGGCGCAGAAAGCATCAAGTGCCTTGGTGTCTTCGAGTTCAGGTTTCGTGACTACCCCAAGAATGACGAAGATCTGCCCCTACCCAGCTTCCTAGCCAGCTTACCCAATCTCGAGGTGCTCGAGATAAACTCGGCACATTATGAGGGACTGGAGTTTTGCACTGTAATAGAGGCCATCCTGAAAGTTACAAAGTTGCGCACCATTTATCAGACTACAGTGCAGGGCGCATGGTTGGATCAGTTGAAAGTCCTCGCAAGCAAGTATGGTGTGAAGCTTGTATGGGGAGAGAGGCTGCGGGAGTGGCCACTGCCGATAGAGGTATGAATGGAGGAGGAGCGGGATGTATAGCAATGAGACAGAGTGAGCTTATAGGTCTAAATTATATATGCACCGCCAAATGTGTCTGAGCGACGCTCATTTAGTCACGCTGCTAGAGAACGAGACTGTTTGTAAGAGGACGAAGCCATGGAGCTTTGACTATGGTTTGAATATGGATGGTCCCTTTTATATAGCCATTTACTTTAGCCATACGCGATATCAAGGACCTCTCGCCCCTCTCAGCGCCCTTTTTCTTTTGTAACCCCTTTTCAACATCCCGTCCTGGCCTATTCTGCACCATTGCCCTAGCTCTTCTATCAACCGTTAAAGTGTTACCATGCATAGCAGGTCTGGGCCAGTACGCTATTGTGCAGGCAGAGGGTTGAAAGCCTTGGTAGCGAACTCGGCGTGACAAGCTCAATGGATTTTGCAGTGAGTTTTGCTATATACTCCCAAGAGGAATAAAGGGTGAGGGATATGCCAGGGTAAGTGCTGGATTGGGTGCCCCCCTACCCTTAAGTCGTCATTCAAAATCACATCGTGTAGCAGTTGATCTTTTAGAGAAGTTGCTTGCCCTAAGCTCTGCCAACCTTGAAGGACAACACCTAAAGGAGAGTCAGTAGTGATTAGAGAAAGTGAAGACAAACTCACATCGTGTCTGCCCACGGCTACGAGGTCGTCTTCGGACACTCTGATGCTACCTGCCGGTCCCGCTCCCTCGACATACGCAATGGGCGCATCGCCCATAATTTTGCGGGCCACATCGCCGACAGTAGAGCCCTTCTTGACGAGAACGCAGTCTCGGAAGACAAACCTTGACTCTGAGGCGCCCGAGGTGAAAGTTGAGCAGCTTCGTACCGGGAAAATAGGCACAAGACCTAGTAGCTCGGCGGCTTTCGACAGAACCTGGACGACACCTGTTGAACCGAAGCGGTAGAGGACCATGTCCTTGAGATTTTCTATCCGATTGCGGTTCTTCTCGTCGAGTTCTTTGAGGCCGCCGCCAGTTGGATCGCCTTGCTCGATTAGGTCTTCCCGTGTGTCGATGAACTCGCTACCCTCGACATATTTGATATAGCCCTGCTTGGCCATCTTGCGCAGGAAGATCTCGGCAACTGCTGAGCATAGCACAATGGTGTTGGGGTCCTGCTGCTTTGCGATCTTTGCGATATTCTTGTCGGCATCGGGGTGGTCAATCTTGTTAAGTGCGATGACCGTGGGGAACTTCTCGTCGATGAACGCGTGGACGACTTGCGCGACTGTCTCATCAGACCAATCCTCCAGGGGTTCCTTGATGCCGCATCGATCGAGCGCTCGATTCACCACGGTTGACGTGGAACCATATCCAGAGAATTGAGCCTGCAGCGTCTCTGTCGCAGAGGCCTTGATGGCCTGGTGTCGTCGTCGAATCGAACCCCATCGCTGCATCAGGTTTCCCAGAACCCAGGCTACAATCTCACTGCGCAACCAAGCAATATCCACGGACGGGTCGTAACCTCTTGTCTCTTTACCCTCGGCATCGACGGTGCCAGAAGCATCCACGACGTGGATCAGCGCATCAGCATGGCGCAAATCGTCAAGGAACTTATTGCCCAGACCACGACCCTCGTGCGCACCAGGGACAAGACCGGCGACATCTAGAAGCTCGATGGGGACGGAACGCCTACCCTCGTCGCATGAACCATAGTTGGGCTTGCATCTATCCGAGACATTATAGCGGACGCATGCGCATTCGATCTGAAGATACCCGATTGCTCGTTGGGGGTCAATGGTAGTGAATCTGACGTGAGAGAGAAATGTCAGCTCAAGACAAAAGGGTTGATCCTACAGAGGACTTTCGCGACAGTGTCGACAGGTGTGCGAAATGGAGGGATGATGCGTACGGAAAGTTGCCTATGTAGAAACTTGCGATCAGCGCTCGGTGCGGCGACTTTGGTTGGGCTCTTTGTACCAACCAACTTTGGAGGAGGCATCGGTCAAGCTGTTGAGCGTGGAACTCTTTCCAGCCGAAGGCTTGCCTACGAGGCCGACGAGCGGATCGCGGGGCATGATGAAGGAGAGGAAGAGTAGTATAAGCTTGCCAGTCTTGGCGTTGTAGCGATCGCCGTCGGAGATGTTTAGAGGATAGTCTGGTAATCGGAGATCCGAAATCTGACCCGAGCAAGGGTTGTAAATGCGGATGGCGAGGACGTTGAACGGACTGGATGCGCTGCACACCTGTGATCAATGTACCACCAAAGATGAGGGGCAAATGCTGCTTGTTCACTGAAGTAGTTGGGACGATCGAGATGCTTGCAAGTATTGTCGTAGCTTGTCTTGTCAAATGGTTCAGAACATAATATTCCGCAGACCGCTTTTGTGCCTAGGAGAAATCAGAAAGAGTCGTGTGTTAACGATGGCACCGAAACGAAGCCATCCTGACGCAAATTTGGTGCTTCCATGGGCCAAAGAGGCTGAAGAGTGGGTCGGAACAATGTAGCCGGCGGGATTTACTTCAAAGTGGCTCCTTCTCATTCCCGTAACGAGAGAGAGTCTGAGAGAGAAGAGAGGCCCGGACATGATTCTCCTCCCTGGCCATTATTTGCCCACTCATGACGAACACTGCGTTTCTTAAAGCCTCATCTCCCTTGCCGGTATTTACTTTCGTTTTTCCTTTCCGTCATCATGAACACGGACTCGCCCTTATCAATCGAAGCCTTCCCCGCTTGGGTACGATTGAACGATGTGGAGTTTATCAACGCTCAACTGCAGAACACTAAGGAAAAGGGCATCGGATTGGTGACCTTGAAGGATGAGAAAACGATTGCCCCAAGCACGGACACGGCAGAAGGTACGCTGAACGACACTTTGACGACTCAATTAAGGGATGTAGCTCTAGGAAATGGGAGCAAAGACGCCAGCCAGGAAAAGAGCAAGGACCAAGATGACAAAGTCGATGCGGACAAGGGCATCGAGAGAACCAGCAAAGATGAAGAATCCAGTCACACACCAACAAAGCTACTTCAAATCCCCCGTGACCTGGTCTTGTCGGCAACAGCGGTTGAAGACTATACCAAAGTCGACCAGAACTTCCGACAACTGCTCGAGGTTGCAGGCCACGAGGTACGACTACAGTAACCTGAGAAGTCTGCCGAGGGGCAGACAAGATTACTTGGGCATCCGCTAACTGGGACAAGACTACGAGGCGAGACATTCTCTTGTATCTGTTAACCCATCTCATCTTGTCGACTAGAAAATCTTCTACTTCCCGAGGAAATGCTTCAACGCCATGGACTGAGTATACCAAGTTTCTGCCACGCTATATTCCAGTCCCTACTATGTGGTCGGAAGTTGAGCGAGCTCTATTGCAGGGCACCTCTCTGGAAGTGAGTAGTCTCTCGCCTACTTCAGGGTCTTGTGCTGTCGTTTAGGTTGCAGCGGAGCCGCAATTTCTACCTAGATAATCTTGCCGGCAGTTCATGACCCGCTCTCAATGGACAAAAGGACTTTAGCTTACCATCGCAGGTCGCTTTAGGGGCTAAGCTGTCAGCACTCGAGGGCGAGTTTGAACAACTGCGCAAAAAGTCCTCGGAACTGTCGTTTTGGAACTCGCTCTTTTGGGAGAAAGAGACTGCTACCGTTCAAGACTGGATCTTGGTCGACGCCTGGTATCGCTCTAGATGTCTGGAACTTCCCCGAGCTGGAGACGCAATGGTACCTGGTCTAGATATGGTCAACCATTCGCACCGCCCAACAGCATATTACGAGGAGAACGACCGGGATGATATCGAGTTACTGCTGCGGCCGGGCGCGGAAATGACAGGCGGAGACGAGATCACCATCTCATACGGAGAAAAGTCCCCGGCGGAGATGCTGTTCAGTTATGGCTTCATTGATATAGACTCGGCAGCACAAGATTTGATGCTTCCTCTGGAGCCCATACCCGATGATCCGCTAGGAATGGCCAAACTCCGCATCTTCAGAGCACCGCCCACTCTGAAGCTGTCACGGTCAGACGGCGAGCTTACATGGCACAGCCCGTTCGCTTACCTCATGTGTCTAAACGAGGAAGATGGCATCGACTTTCGGGTGATACAGGACAAAGATGGGGAACGGGAGCTAAGACTCTTCTGGCAAGATGAGGACGTGACGACTTGTGCGGACGACTTCGAATCTCTAATTGGGAGTCACCCCCTTAAACAGGTGTTTAGGCTTCGGGTGGCAGCTGTCCTGCATGAGTTGGTGGAGTCGCAACTGACACGGCTCCGGGCCGGGGTACCCCACGATCAACTGGAAAAGCCACAAGAGGCTGGACTCATCAGAGGAGAATGCCTCCAGGCAGCAGTTCTCCTCAGAGACATGGAAGCTCGGATCCTTGAGAGTGCCACGGAGGCGTTGGACAAGCAGGTACGTTCAAATATGCATTGCCTTCCATACGTCATTGTATGGGTTCGAAAGAGTTCTTCCAGCGATGGCCAAATCAGCGAATCAAGTGATTCTAGCCCTACAGCCTACAGGAGATTCATACCGTAGACGCTGAAGTTGACCATGCCATTTTCTATTTTCCATGCTGCCCCTAGCCTCGGTCAGGTTCATGACAGGGCTCCTCCACAGTTGATTCTCCTGCCCGTTTCCGTTCCTCTGGGACAAGTCAGTCACTCGTCATTATTGTCTTTTGCTCTTTTCTCAAGTACCGATCAGTCGTCTAACAGAGTGTGGATGATATAGAAGACCCATCTCTTTGCGGATCCCCACGTGGTAGCATATCTCGGATCGATGGAAGATTCTGAAAGCGGACAAGTGTCGGCTTCTGTGACCAATGAGAGCGACGAGGACGACTTTAGTTGACCGAGGTCAAGGTTGGCACACCTAGAGCAGGCCCCGCAATCTGATCGTTGCATTGTCCATTACCCCACGTTTCCATCTCTGGCCTCGTGGGGCTCTACATTGACATCTTCAACTCAACATTTGGGCCATCTATAGTTACGTAGGTACCTGTTTTGTTTCCTGTCGGGAATTCAATTAAAGAACAGGTCATCGGCGTATACGTCAGTCCAAGCCGACGAATGCTTCTATATTGCCCTATACACTAGCCAATTTCAACCAATACTGATCACCGATTCCTATATTGTCATCTCTCACATATGAAATTCCCATTTGGAAGCCATCCTCCCGAAACTGTATGCAACAAGACACCATACCTGCGCTACGTCTGCAACTATATTCCGATGTATTCTCGTTGATGCACGTGAAGCCGTGACATGGTCAGTATGCAGGGGACTTGACCGTCTAGAGACCCCAGGAGGTTATCCCAGGTGTGTCATTTTATCGGTCAGGTTCCGTTCCATCCGGCGAAGACAGTCAACTTGCCGCTAGGTGTGCTGCAAAATATTCTCGACACGGTGGTATTTTCAGTCTTTCAACGCGCTTATCGGAACAGGATGTGCATATCTGGACCACATCGGACTGGAGGTTCTGAAGCTGACAGGGGTTGACCATGTCTTTGAGTTTGCACCTATCTAATCATTTCTGTGCAATTCGATCGTGGCACTTTACAAAGCCCATAATTTCAAAGGGTGTTACCAAGGGCTCATCTCACACAGATATAGTACTTGACATGAATGGGAAAAGGGCACGTGGAATCAAGAAATAAGTGCATAGTCTAGGTTGCATGGCTTGACGGCA
Source organism: Fusarium domesticum (assembly GCA_013618395.1). Lineage (NCBI taxonomy): Eukaryota > Fungi > Ascomycota > Sordariomycetes > Hypocreales > Nectriaceae > Fusarium > Fusarium domesticum. The sequence goes on along the minus strand of JABFEV010000367.1, from coordinate 53,328 downwards.
CAGTCGTCGTGCCCAGCTTCAGAGTTCGTGCGTCAGCAGCAGTAAGGGCTTTGATCAGGACATGAAACCGGGACAGGGACCGGACACGTATAGGATGCAGTGAATTTGATTCTATGCGGGGAAGACTGTTGGGAGCCCTCGTTGGTCGAGTATCGTTCCCCGGGTTGTTTTCGTTGAGGAAGACAGATACACATGAGGGCTTCTATGTTCACTCCCCCCCCCCCATCTTACTAAAAACACCCTATCTGTCGCAAAAGCTCAACTTGGGCTCCTATGATTGCGCTTTCATCACTAACGTATTCCTTAGATTCACATCTGCCTTGGCATTCGAGCATTTCGAGGTGGATCCTGTACGAAGTTGTGGGGATGGTGGCCGCTAAAACGCAATATTTATCGCTAATCACTTAGGGGCATAGATTCGCGACATAACGAAGCCGTGTCTTGATGAGAAGCAAGGACTATCTTTTAAAAGGTTGACTATGTTCAAGATGGGAAGTTGAGCTTGTGACTACTTAGTGGGGGGCTTTTGTTTTGGCCTTTGGATGAATTCATAGGTTATAACGGGGGCTAAAGCTTAAGTCTTGTGACCAGGTCACTAGAATTGAACTAGAGTACTACGTAGATGATGGATGAGATGGCTGTTGACGCGAGGATGAGGCTTTGGGGCCAACTCGACCCCTATCTCACTTCTTAATGTTAATGACAGAAGAGGCTTGAACGAAATGGGTCATTGATGAATTCCAAAGACCTAGACAAGTATAATTCTTTGATGGAAGGCTTTACTTGGTGAGATACGTACATGGCAGTAGTTGCGGATCTTCAAGACCTGATTTGCTTCTGTAAGCCACTGCGGTTCCGAAGTGGAGTCGACAATCGTTCTTGCGGCTCCCCCAAACTCTCCAACCTCCGGGGTGACTGAAACGCGGGGCGTAACAGAGCTAACTGATCACCATTCAGATACAGCGATTGAAAAAGAAGCATCATTATAGCAATGTCGATACGCTACTACGGCTTCAAGTCAATCCGTGGATGAGGGGGTCTTGGAGCTAGCAGTAGGCCCCGCTTGATGGCGATGGTATTTCCAAGGTGTGTCTGCGGTGAGCCCATCCGTTCTCCGCTGTCCTTTGTTACATGTCGATGTCTGATCAAACTTCACCAACTTCAGCCTAGTTGAGTCAGTGTCTACCACCCTTATGCTTGTGTACCAGACACTGGTCCAAGCTGGGCCATCTGAACAACAAGGTCCAGATACGTACGATCTGAACTGCGGGGGAAGCTCCAAACATTCGACTCCAGGTTACAAACATCTGGGGATAGAGAGAGGGAAGGTCGATTTATAGTCTGATTCAGATAGTGACCATAAAAACACTCACGACGCCTTTCCCTGTCTTTCATCTGATCGTTAACGAGATCCTGGGGTAGATCCCAAGTGGCATCACCCCGCGTTCGATTTCTCTGCTTCCTGGCCCGTTACTCACGTCTTCCCCCGCGTCTCTTCTTCGTGGCGTGGCATCTGCAAGTAAGCACCAGGGCGGAAATACCTGGGGACAATCCATGGTAATCTCAAAATGAAAGAGAAAAAAAGGGAGCGGAGAGAAAGTCTGGGGATGGTGAGCACAGAGAGGCTCCGGGGGTTTAGGACAATGTGGAAGAGATGTGTGGCCGTTTCGGTGGTTCGGAGATTTGAACTACTTGCTGTGTTTGAAGTGTTATTGGTATGAGGAAGCATTCATGTTCGTCTGGCGCTAGGAATTAGGTCGCAGTATCTGTAGATAGCGAGCATGTATGGGCATTACTGTCCCGATGACTCAGTCAAACGATCAGTGGAGTGACTACGAGCATCACAGGTCAACCCTGGACAGAACAATTACAGAGCAACGTTATAAATTGGAGATGAACAAACAGCGCCAGACAGACATTAGGGATCCAAGAGCGTGAGGGTGTGGCACGGTGGGCTGTTGAGACGTTCTAGAGTCCGTCCTGGTGGTGTCATATTGGATGGAAGCTGAGAGGGAGGGACACCGCAACGATAACTGCAGGCGTCAGCTTGCGGTGCACTAAACTATGCACGTAGGTAGTGTATGGACTAATAGTGCAGTATATGTCCGAAGAGACGTTTCGAAGGGGGAAAAGCAAGACGGTTTCTGGAAAGGATGGAAGAAGTTTGTTGGTGATGGTGTGGATATGGAAATAGGGTTGCCAGAAGAAAAGATACAAGCGATACTGACCGCCTCGGTTTATTATGAGAGTATAGGATGGCATTCATTCATGTTCAAGATCATTTTATTGATTGTTGTTAAAGTGATGCAGTAGTCTTGAAAGTTTTGAGTCGGCATGAGGTGAACTGAACGGGTTCAACCCCTTCCGTTTACTTGTACATAACTCATTAGACCATCTCCGTCTTGTGCCGCACTGCTAACAAAGCACAACCATTCATCAACTTGAAATAACAAGGCGCCCAAAACAGCAATGTTGAAACTCTTGTTGTAGCCTTTTGTGATTCTCTTCACACCCTCTTTTCTGCACCCCCGGGCCGGACAATGAGAAAGCTAGGGTTATGCCACATAACAAGATCAAAGACATCGCTGCGGCTGGACGTACCTCAGGTACCAACCAGCCCAGCTGACTCGGCTCTCAGGGAGAATGGGACGGTCCCCACAGGTGTTGTTAGCGCTAGAATGATCATCTTTGCTCGGTAATGAGCTGTCAGTCTCGCACTGTATGCCTGTGAGGGCAGGGGTGGCAACGAACACATGCGCATGCCAGGCCACCTCTAATCTACACTGTGCGATTTACAAGCGGTCCCCCCAGATTCCGCAACGACTCTGGTCTAGGTATCTCAGGTACCGACTTTACGCGCTCTCTGTCCAGTGGCATCCCTCCGTTAGGTGGTTTGTAAAAAGTCCGCCCCCGGCCCTTTCCTCCCCAGGATTTCCTTATTGTTCCTCCACAAGACTCGCTGTACGCTACTCGCGTCTACCGCTAGTTGTAAGTTGGGGCCATTGATGAGTCTTTGCCTCTCTCCATCTGGGTCCCGTCTCTATGCCCCCGCCCCCTGTCCTCTCATTCTTGTACTAATCCTTGCTCTTTCCCACCCCCGAAATCCAATCCTGTCTCTCTTTCCTCTTTCCTGCCCTATTTCCTTAGATATTTGATTGTCTCGTGCCCTCTCTGCACACTTCTTACTTTATCCGTATTCATATAACTTCATTCAACCTATCTATTCTCTATCTTCGGGCTTCTAACCTTCCCCGTTTCTTCATCTTTTTTCTTCTTTAACAACTTCAACTTTTTTACGATACCCACCACGACTGTTTTGTTTCACCTACTGCGCTACACTGCTGCCTTTACCCCACCATACAGACAAAGACTCAGCCTTTGCGCCTGCTGCCATCCGCACAAGACGAAAGCAATCGATATTTGATACTGGGCATCTGAGCGAATAAAACTTCCATTCAAAGAATTAGCCGGCTTCAACATTCACAGGACAACACACAACAGCTGCTTCTGGCCACGACATTTCTGGGGTTTCCGCTTCTTCTTATCTCGGCAATTAAGCCGACCCTTCCGCCCACTCGTCATATAATATCTCTCACACAAACCGCCAACATGCCCGGCATTCTCCCCATGAAGGTCATCAAGGTTGGCACCAGCTCACAGAGCAGGATCGCCCAAGCCTGTGATCGTTGCCGGAGTAAAAAGATTCGATGTGATGGAGTTCGCCCAACATGTTCTCAGTGCTCCAACGTGGGCTTCGAGTGCCGGACAAGTGACAAGCTCAGCCGCCGTGCCTTTCCCCGCGGTTATACTGAGTCGTTGGAGGAGCGTGTGCGACAGCTCGAGGCCGAGACACGTGAATTGAAGGATCTGCTGGATGAGAAGGACGAAAAGATCGACATGCTCTCCAAAATCCACGGAAACCGGAGGAGCCCTTCTGTCCCAGTTTCCAGCCCTCCTACATCGGAATCTTCCAGGGGCTCCAACAACGTTAAGGAAGATACCTTCAAGGTTCAAGCAGCGCCGTTACTCCTCGGCGTTGAGAACTCAGACTCATATTTCATGGGTGGTTCTAGCGGCCGGACCTTCATCGGTAGGTCACACCAGTTGAACCCACCGCATTTCGACGCGCTCACTGACAACTATCACAGAAACTTTCAAACGCAAGATCCAGGAGGCTGGCAAGCCCAGCAATGGCTTCAACCCTGAAGCTTTCTTACACATCCAGGGCTGCACTCCCCTAGCGCCCAACGTCCCGGAGCAGTCTCTAACAGTGCCTCCTCGCCTCTTCTCGGACAGATGCGTCAACGTCTACTTCCAAGAGTGGGCTCCTCTATTCCCAGTCCTTCACAAGCCAACGTTTCTCCACATCTACGAAGAGTTTGTCGCCGACCCTGAAAAGATCAAGAGCAACCACAAGCTCGCACAGCTCTACCTCGTCTTCAACATTGCCGGCCTATCTTCAGATGCGCCTGACATGCTTCAGCTTGCCGCATGCGAGCAGAAATGGCGCAAGGCTCTCGATGCCGTGATCATGGAGAATACCATGAACACGCTGCAGTGCCTCACTCTTGCTCTCCTATACTGCACCAAGCGTGCTGACTACAAGCGACTCCAGCACTACAAGGGCATCGCCATTGGTCTCTCCCATCGCCTGGGCCTGCACCAGAGCCAGAAGCGTTTTTCTTTTGGCGCCCTGACTATCGAGACTCGCAAGAAAGTCTTCTGGAGCCTCTACACCCTTGACTGCTTCTCTGCCGCCATTCTCGGCCTCCCTAAGCTTCTACGAGAAGACGACGTTCAGGCCGAATATCCCGTCGACACCGATGATGAGTATGTCACCGAAAAGGGCTTCCAGCCAACTCTCCCTGGTGAATATACCCGCCTGTCAAGTGCTCTGGCTCTTTTCCGTGCCACCCGCATCCTTGCCAAGGTACTTGAGAAGAACTACCCTGCCGCAACCTCTCATGAGTTGTCGCTGCAGCAGATGGGTGCTCTCGAGGCCGAGCTTGACGCTTGGCACGACCAGCTGCCTTCCCATCTGAGACTCTACTTTATCCAAGACAAGCCGTCTACAGATGTGACTGGCAGCCGCTCGCCCTTGCTGGTACGTTGAGTAAACCTCTGCAATGCTTTTCTCGTTTTTATCTTCTAATACATTATAGGCTCTGGCTTACTACTACATACGTACTCTCATCTATCGCCCCGCTGTTGGCTCTAGCCTGGGCCCCAAGGCGGCCTCAGCTTTGATCTCTATCGGTACCGCAAGCAAGCACATGATCCAGATTATCCAGCTTCTCGAAGAGCGAAGCATGACCTTTTCCTTTTGCCTGAACAAGACAGATCTTCTCGTTGTGTGTGGCATGACTTTACTCTACCAGTCGATCGACCTAAAACACGACAGCAAGTTGATGCGCGATGACGAGCGACTTGTCAACGCCGTCGTTCGCATCTTGGAAAAGAACAAGACTCAAGGCAGCGCCGACTTCAAGCGTGTGGCAAGCATGCTTGTCACAGTTGACGAGTCGGCGGGTTCGCCAATGCGCGCCGACTCACGTGAGGTGTCAATACCGACCGGCCCCTCATCCAATCGAGGATCGCCACCAGCTGGCGCTGCATCCAGGAAGAAGGGCACCACACTATACTCCCTCGGCCAGCTGCCAGGCGCCGCGGCAAGCGAGAACGACCTTGTTCAGCAGCAAGAGAAACTGCGACGTATGACGATGCCGAGCGGCGTTGGCCAGCGTCCTGAACTTGACCGCGGTGCACGATCACGTCAGTCCTTTGACAATCTCCAGGCCGAGGCTCCTATGAATCAGCGTGACCACCGCATGTCCATGTCGCAGATTTCGCCGAACCCTGGACACAGGATGTCTCCAATGCTACGACCCAATCTCGACTTTATGACTTTCACCAATCCATCGCGCTCGCAGCCACCGTCACCTCAACAAAACCGTGCCCATTCCCACACTGGACAGGTACCCCATGCCAACCCCGCAATGGCGCATCCTTCGGTGCCTGGGGCCAAGGTCAATGGTGTATCCAGCACCGAGTGGGAGACTCTCTTGGGGTCATTGGATGGCGGTCTCAACAACGTGTACGATGCTATCTACGGTGGACAGGCACTGGTCAATGAGTCGTCGATCGCTGTGAGCAACTGTGGAGATTGGCCTTCAGACAACTGGGACCTAGGCGGCTTCAGCGTCACCGATTTTGGAAACAATCCCCAGGCCCCGCAGAGTGTTCTCAGTATGAGCGATGAAAGTCTCAGCTCGGGTGAGGAGGTTGGACCCTCGGAACTCGGTTTGAGCGTGGAAAGCATCGCCTACCGCAACCAGACAATGCCGCAGCAACGGCAGCAGCACGCTACTAAAGCGTACCTATTCAACACTCGAATGGATGGGCTTCATATGTGAATGGTGATGGAAATTTGATACCTCGGACGGGGGACGGCTTGATTTTCCATGGATTTGTTTTTTTTTTCTTCTGGCTAGCATGGAGTTATTCTATTGGAAAGCTTGGAGTTTCTACTGGGAGAGGCCGAAGTATGTTTCTGGATGACTTGATGAAATACTCAGGAGGCTGGCAGTGCTGGGATATGAAGCAACTGTCACTACTTTTTCTTTACTTTTTTTTTTCTTTTTCTTTTTTCTCGTTTGAGCAAGTTTCTAGTAACTATTCGAAATCAGAAGAAACGAGCTTACTTGAAAAGCACTCTCTGTTTCTTGCCTGTCCATACTGTGAATGTGTGAATGTGTGGATGGGTGATGATGGTTGGCCGCCTAGCAATGTGGGTGTTCACAGATGACCGGGTGCATACCAAGCCCGGACATGCCAAGGATACGCTGGCCACTCAACGTTGGCCAAGAAGGCTGGGCTTGAAGTCAAGCCTTGATTGAATCAGAGGGTAACCTCACGGCAGCGTCCGATGGGTCAAAGCCCCGAGACGTTCGATCTAGAGCCCTCTATGGATTGAGCGCCTAATCCTACCTGCACGTTGGCCCTTTAGTTGTATTTGCTTTTTGCTCGACCCCGGAACTCGCCTGTCTGGTTTGTGGAAGCAGAAAGGTGAGCTGCGGGAGTGCAGAACAACTAGTAGTCGAGACCGGTGCCTGCTTGCCGGTGGCTTCTTCTACGACAGAGCAATGGAGGGGGGAAGCGGTTGGCGAATCAACCATAGGATGGGTCGCGCGTGAGTTTTTGATTTTGTCCATAGCTGAAACTGAGCTTTCGGTGCATGTCGGCGCATGAGAGTTGAAGACTCCAGACCGGCTCTGGATGCCGGGATGATGGTGTCTTTGTCAGGGAGTGAATGGCACATAGATGGTCGCGTACAAGACTGACTTGCGGTCAAGACCTGAGATGTGGTTCATAATTGCTGGGCATGACCTACCTAGCAATAGAAGTTTCATTCTAGATTTTCTTTTGCATTTAACGGTACTATTGACAGGTCAAAGGAAGAAATCGGGATGTTGCAGATGTAGCATACGACGTACATGCAAGTGTGATGTTGATAATGAGTTGTGGCTGGTGGGTTAATGTGGCTGATGCTCGAATGACAGAAAATCCGGGGCGATGGGGTACGTACCGAATTCAATGTCGTAACCACCGTTGGCACATGGGTCGTTTAGCTCTCTTGTGAGTCGACCAGGAACGAAGATGAGCAAGAATGAAGATGATACACGTCCTGGAAGCCTTGCCATGAAGACAAGGCTCGCATCAACCAATTCTCGTATTTTCTGCCCTCGTAGTCTGTATGGTTTACTCTGCAGCGTTCCTCTGCTTAATCAGCATGCTTCTTTCCAACTTGTCCACCGCGACTGCTCCTTCTTCCCCACGACCTCCACAGGTGATCGTAATCGCATGACCAACCAGACCCGACCTTTCCGGGCCTCAAGCCAACTACATCTGCGACCTCGTCGTACGCGCTTCTCATTTTCCTCATTATCCTCATTCCACTCATCCGCTGCCGCAGACATGAGTGACGAGACCCAGTCCCTGATGGGCAAAGAGAGCCCCATACCTCGAGGTAAAAATAGAATCGACGAGTGAAGACCTGGATAGGCGATAATTGTTACATGTGCTGACGGGCTGTTTTGCGGCTTCGGGGGAAAGCACCATGGGCCGCTGCCGTGCCGTCTCTTCGGGATCCGTCCCGTCGCCTCCCGCAGGCTATTGCTCACCGTGGTGCCAAGGCTTTGTGGCCGGAGAATAGCATGGCTGCGTTCAAAGGTGCTGTCGGTGTGGGAGCTCATGCTCTCGAGACAGATCTTCACCTCTCTGCTGATGGTGTCGTTGTTCTATCACATGTAAGTCGCTCCGTGCCCATGACAAGGCGCCGGAGGTTCACCGAAGTCGAACATGCAAGCCCCGACATGATAGTTGGGACACAGCTAACTTGTGAAACCACTTCAGGACCCGACTCTGAAACGATGCTTCGGTGTGGATGCCAGTATCGCGGACTGTCCATGGGAGTATCTCAGTACCCTGCGGACGCTTAGAGAGCCCTATGAGGCCATGCCTCGTTTAGAGGACCTTTTGAGGTGGCTGACCCAGCCGCAGCTAGACAAGATCTGGATTGTCTTGGATATCAAGGCAGGCAATCCTCGTGGTGTTCGATGATTGTTACACATCACATGTTAGAAGGCGATTGACTGACGCCCGTCTAGCTTGATGATGATCCCGACGAGCTAATCAGGGCAATCGCGAGGACCCTTGATGACGTTCAGGGTTCTATACCATGGAATCAACGCATTGTATTGGGTTGCTGGAATGTAAGTTTCGAACAACATCTGACCTGTCTATGCCATGTCTCGTCTGGTTTAGCACTTGCCGAGGCTCATGAGGAACTCAACCTTCATGAGAGGTGACGTATCTGTTTAACTTAACTTCTTAACGCGACTGACACGAGCTTACCTAGGCCTCATTCCTCCAAACAGCCCGAAGGCTACTCCCGACTTACCCTCTCGCCCATATCGGCGCATCGTTGCTATATTCACACCACTTCCTTCGTGTTCCGAACCTCGGCTTTAACCTCAACCATATGAGCCTCCGCGGACCACCAGGCAAATACTTTTTGCACGAGCTCCAACGCACTGATAAGTTGCTAATGACCTGGACGGTCAACGACCCACGGCGGATGGAATGGTGCATCCGGCAGAATCTAGGCCATCCTCGACGAGGCTCAGAGGTCTCTGGTCCTGCACTCATCGACGGTGTCATTACGGATGATCCTCGTTTGTATCTAGAGGTTTGTGAAAGTTATGAGGATGGAATGGACGGTAAGGTGGCGAGAGCCAAGCAGTCAATGACGACGCGGGTGGGGGATAAGGCCAAGGATGCTTGCATGTTGGCCATGTTCCATGTGTTTGTGTTGGGACTTCACTTTATGAGGAGAGTGCAGGGCAAGTTTGATTATCTAAAAGATAGACGGGATTTGGATAAGAGGTGAGTGGTAATGACGGGGTACAAAGGAGGGTGAGAGATAGACTATATGATGGGAAGACCAACTAATTATGCATGAAGCACAATGTAGAGAATTTTATACAACATGTTACCCTGGGTGCATTCCTTTTTTAGATATTTTAACTTGGGTTTGAGATCCTTCTTTGCTTTCTCGATATACTGTAGACGTGAGAACACCCACGATAGCTTCTCGACATCATGATAGAGATCACGCATTGAGTTTACTCATGCATGATGCAGATACGCGAAACATCGTTAAAACTATAACAAACCTCGAAACTTGCCGAGCTTTATTTATGTTTGTATCTTCTGCTGTCATCTTTCATTCCTCATCTTCACACCATAGCAACCACAATGCTCTTCAAACGCGTACTCGCCCTCGTCTCTGCGGCCACTGCATCATTCCTCAAAGCAACGACACTGGATAGTCTACGCCCCGGGACATGGCTTGAGGACATCGCCATCCGACCCAATGGGGATATCCTCGTCACCCAGTTCGCGCCGACTCCAGGGATATTCACCATCAGAGAACCTTGGCTCCCGAACTCGACGCTTCAAAAAATACTTGGCACACATGACGTCCATAACATTTCTAATATTGTCCAGCTTAATGATTACTGGGGGGAGGAGAAGTATCTGTTCATCGGTGGTGATGCAGCGGGTCTGGGGGCGTTTTGTATCGGGAGTTACTCTGCTTGGATTCTGACGCTGGGTAGGACGGGGAAGAAGGTTGAGAGAGTGTCGGACCTGGGACCGGATACTTATGGCTTGGCTGGTTTGGCTACTATTCCTAGTGATCCGTACATTGTCCTCATTGCGGATTCACATGCCGGCAGCGTTGGGCGTCTCGACATCGACACAGGTGTCTATGATTCTGTCGCTCTTCTCGTCCCAGAGATGGCGCCGCCTTATGATCCGAACATCAGAGCCGGCGTAAACGGGATCCAAGTCCGCTACGGGCATCTCTACTTTTCCAACTCGAAAGCGCGGTCCATCTATCGCGTCCCCATCACCCCCGATGGTCGTCAGGCGGAAATCCTCTCCAAAGCGAAGCTAGTAGCTGATCTGAGCGGCACGACGAGCTTCGTGGATGATTTTGTGTTTGACAGGAATGGCAACATCTACGCTGCGGCGGACGGGTCTATTGTGTTTGTGAATGTCAAGACTGGTAAGAGTAGGGTTGTGTTGGAGAGCAGGGAGGGTATCGTGGGAGCCACGTCTGTGGCATGGGGACGTGGTGAGATGGATGAGAATACCTTGTATTTCACGACGTCAGGGGGCATGGGAGACCCTTCAGAGGGAGGGGCCAAAGTGGCAGCAATCAGGCAATGCCATGTGTAGGCAGAAGAAATGAACTATCTTTCATCATTTGTGATTTTCCTCTAATCATTCCCCTGCGAGACCATCTACCTAGCCTGATACTATACTATACAAGTTAACCCCTTTCCTCACCTGTCGATGATAATCCAGCGCCATTGATAACAAGAAAAAGGTAGGAAGAAACAGTGTTGCAAAAACTGATCGATAGCAACTACAAATCAAAAACGCCTGGCCCTTTTTTTTCCGTTGTGATGCCTAAAAAGCAGAAAAAAAATTTCATGAAATTTCGAGGGCTCCTCTTCTTGTCCAAGGATTGTTGACTCTTCTCTAGATCTCGATATCAATGTCAAGGTCCAGTGAGCCAATAACATCGTCGTCCATCAACGGCTTGTGAATGGTAGGGATGCCCTTCTCCTGGAGGTACTTCTCCTCCTGAAGCTTCGCCAGGTGAGGCAGCAGCTGCGACTTGCCAGCGGCCTTGGGCGTTCCAGTTCCGGTTCCTGGTGTGTTGGTTCCGCTGCCGTCCGTCGCCTGCTTCTTACTCTCTTCTGACTCGTTCACGTCGTGCACAAACTTCGCCTTTGTCCTCAATCGTCGAGACATGTCACCTTGATAGGTCTCGCCACGCTTGAGAGCCGCCTCGATCTCCCTCGACTTGGCCTTCTCCTTCAGCTGAGCCTTTCGCACAGCCTCCGCGTTGAGACGTCGGTTCTCCCGGTTGCGCTCCGCCAGTCGGTCTTGCTCCGACTGACCCTTGGGCGCGTCTGACAACTTGGACGGGCCCAGGCTCGTCTTGAAGGCCAGGCGTTGAGTGCTGAGCTTGTCCAGCTCTTCCTGTAACTCCTCCATCTTTATGTCGTCACCACGTTCTCTCGCCTCTTCGAGCTGCCGAGCAACTCGTTCCCGCTCAGCAGGGTCAAACTGCCGTCGCAAGTCGTTCTTCCTCTTCAGTCTAGCCTTGATCTCCTCACTTGTCCATTTATGGTTGATCAACGAGTTGATGTCATCGATTTTGTCGTTAAGAAAGGCTTTCGTAGGGAGCGTAACTCCCTCGTTATGGCATGTTACCTTGTATCGGTTGAGCTCGTTCTGTACCATGTCAGTGACATCTTCATCCAAAAGGTCAAAAGCGACGTACATCTGCAAATCTGCCACTCGAGGCAGCAATAAAGGGAAACTCCCTCACTGACTTGCCGTGCGCTGCCCTGACGTACTGGTCCGTAACGAACGTGCCGTTTGGCCCGCTCAAGGCATAGGGTTTGCCGGTTGAGAAGCCTACCAATTGTGTCAGCTTTTGCTTCGATCCAGGTTCATCTGATGAACCAACCTTTGATGACCGCCATGCGATACTGCTCTAGTCCCGTCTCGGGATGCGGCCCCAGTGCTATGCGCATGAAACACCCAGTGATTGACTGTTCAAATCCAGGCGTAAAACAGACCTGGGAAAACTCATTCCTACCAACTCGGACTCTATCATAATCACGAAGCTCGGCCGGCGGCTCATCACGATCTTTGTCGCCCACTGGCGTCCTGGAACGATCACGGCCAAATTCATCCTCACTGTCCTCTGGGTCCCGAGAGCCACGGCCATTAGGTGAGTAAGAATCCTTGCGTCGTTGATTGTCTTCTCGTCGTCTCGCCTTTTCTGCTCTGGCCCGACGTAGCGAGTCCATCGCCGTCTCGCCCTTGCCGCTAGTGCGTTGTCGCGATGGCTTACGCTCGCCAGTCTCCAGCTCTGCAGTATCGGCACTTCGCTTCTTTTTGACCTGCTTGCGCTCTTCATTCTCAACGTTACTAACCATTTGACGAAGCAGCCGGTTCTGACGTTGACGCTCAATTTCCGAGATTCGTTCCGCAATGATCTGCTCTCGTTCCACTTCTCGCATCGCCATAATTTCAGCCTTTTCCGCGTGGCTTACGTACATGCCATCAACTGGGTACTTGTCGTCTTCGTCGGCGTTGGCTGCTGCAGGGCGGCTTCGGGATGGTTCTGCATCTGAATCGGACTCGTCCATGGGCGCTGATTCTAAAGAATTCGGGGTACCTGGCGTGGATGAACTAGAAACGGGTGCCTATCAGTACAGTAACTACCGCCAGCGTATCTCGGATCCAAGAACAGTGAAATATCCAAGAATCGTGCTCTTTAACCCGGAGTGAGACGGAAGCACTTACGCTTCACCCTCCTCGCCACCATCAGAATCGTCACCCCGACCACGCCGCGACTTCCTGTCCGATCCTTTCTTCTTAGCAGGCGGCGACGCCGACATCTGTCTGCTCTCATTGCCAGAGCCTTCATCCTCTGAATCTCCACCCGCAAGGGCGAGAAGCTCGTCATCGATATCGGCCATGGTGATTCAAACACGGAAGCGGAGAAATCTTCAATCTGGGTCGTTCAGGGGTGGGCAGCGGCGCTCCAAATGTAGCTGGTATATCTACCGACGCGTTTCTAAGTCAGGGTCGAAAGGAAGATGTCCAGCGTGGGGGGTGTGCAACAAAGATGCTCGGCGGTTCGCGTGAGCTCAACAGAAAGGGCACAGAGAGGACCCAGAGAGAACCCAGAGAGGATTTGATGATGAGGATCTGTGTGTGCGAAAGAATGAGAGCTGAAGTTCCGAATTGGCCTTGCAGCTATTTGCGTCTGATTGGACCGTGCTATGTCATCTCGACGCACGTGTACTGTGGACCTTGCATCCCCGGGGACTCTTTAGTCCGTCAAGGTAAGCGTTGGGCCTATGGTGAGTTCACCGAGAGGCCCTGGGAAGCTTTGAATGCCGCCGTCATGGGTAATCGTTCGATTTCGATCCTCTAGCAATTAATCTTATTGTCGCGGCGTTTCGATTCTTTAGGGGCTTTTATATCAATCATGGCTTCAACGCGAACTCTAGCACGCCCTATGCGTGCTCTATGCACGAGGTCAATTGTTCCTCTATGCCAGCCACGCATCCGAACTATCGCGACTACATCTCCGAAAGCCAACGCAGAGGTGTCCAGCGAATCAGCCGAAGCTCCCAAGAAGCGCAAGCCGCTGACCCAGGAGCAGCGGGACTATCTCTCCTCCGCCGTATGAGCTCAAAATATGATAAATACAGAATCCATAGGCTGACTTTGCCCACAGCTCCGCGTCAATCAAGCTGGTGAACTTGCTGCCGTGCTTATCTACGCCGCCCAGAGCCCTATCCTTCTCCGATCACGCCCACACCTTCGTAAGCTGATGGCCCACATGTACGACCAAGAGGATGGCCACTTCAAGACATTCAACCATCTCATCCACAAGCACCGCGTACGACCTACCGCCATGTACCCTTTGTGGACAGTCATGGCCAGCGGCCTCGGCTGGTCGACTGCCATGATGGGCTATGAAGCTGCAATGGCCTGCACGGAGGCGGTGGAGACGGAGATTGGCGGACACTACAACGAGCAGATCCGCACTTTGTTGGAGATGACCACCCAGTGGGAGTCTGAAGGTTACGAGGTTGGCGAGGAGTTATCCGAGTTTATCAAGACTCTAAGAAGGATCCGTGATGAGGAGCTGGAGCACTTGGACCATGCGGTCGAGCACGATGCCAGGAAGGCAGAGCCACATTGGCTGCTAACTGGCGTTATTCGAGCAGGTTGCCGCGGCGCAATCTGGGTCAGCGAGAAGGTGTAATTGTGTCAAACTGATTGTATTATATGTGTAGTATCAAGGATGCATCGAGGTTCAACGCAAAAGATTAAGTGTATTTATTATAATGGAACCACAAAGAAGAAACCATTCGCATTCTTGAAGCGCCTAGCGAATGCTTAACCCCTAAACAAAACGCCCATACCAACTCCCTTGCCATGCTTCGTACACCGGCCATGGACCTTCGGGTCATCCAATATCCAGACACTATTGTTTTAGTTACTAAGATACGGTTAGTGTCATGCTTTTAGGAACAGGAGAATGTCACCACTTACTAAATAGCCAGAGGAGCGACACCATCGACCTGGTAGCCCCAGTTGCCATTCTGTTCTTCCGTCAGGAGCCAGTCATACGGGAACTGCACCAGGTGCCCCTGAACCATGTTGAGCAGCTCCTCAGCGTGGGCTCTTGATGGCATGTCGTCGGTCGTGAACCCTCGTCGGCTGTTCTTCGTTGTCGCACGTCTTCTTCGTTTGACCGAACCAAACTGTCCAGGTGGCGGGACGTTGGTATTGGTATCTCTTGATGCTGGTTTCTCGAGTGTTGAGAAAGTCGTTCGTCGGTCCCTACTCTTGGTGCTTGGCTGAGGCTCCAAGAATTTTCCTTGGCCATTCTCCAACGGAGGGAAAGGCGTGTCCCCGACAGAGTAGACCGGGGATGGTGTCTCCATCTGACGCTGCGAGCCCACATTGCTGTTCCCTGTGTCGGAGCGAGGCCTGTTGTCGTCTTCCTTTTGGAGGGTCCGCTTCTCGTCGAATTCTTGGTTTCCTTCATCAGGAATTACAATCTTGATCCTATCGTCATCGTAGTGGTTTTCGAGACCCAGCTTTTCTGTAATTTCCCCAGCGGCGTTGTGGTGATGAGGGCGTGGGACCTTTTCAGCCAATTTGCCTGCAGCCTTCTCCAATGTCTTCTCGGCTTCGTTTCCGATAGCATTGGCAAGCACTTCTGGGCCTGGAGCGCCTACAGCTGCACCGGCAGCGGTTGACGGGGCATGTCTCGATGACGGGGCAGCATCTGGCTCATCTCCTCGTGCTTTTCCCTCCATGCTAGCCTTGAACCGGCGGTTGTAGTTATCATACTCTGTATACTCAGCCCAAGTGCTCACTTCTGAATCAGGCATGCAGCGGAACACCCTGCGGTAGAGTTTCGTGTTATTCTGCGCGGCACGACCCCAGATCTCGTCAATGAAATTGGGGTTGATGGGATCCTTCATGCAGTCCTTGTCAATGCTGGCTGGCTGGATGTCTGCCGCCATAGGATGGAGAGGACTATCAATAGGCTTTCCTGATATGGGATCGATGTGCAGTGGAGGACCACCAATATCAGTATCGTCACCCAGTGGAAGCGTTGGTAGCTGGGCGGGCCATGGAAGACCAAGCTGATCAGTCGTACGGCGGTTCAAGGCAGGCATTGGAGGCAAGCTGTCACTGTGGCCAGGGTGAGAGTCCAGGTATCTGTTGTCAGGCAATGGCGAAGATGCGTGCGGCTCTCTTGGGGACGCAAGAGTTCCCTTGCCGTCGTTGCTGATGCTGTTAACGAGGACCTCCCTGCCGTTTATAATGACCGAATCTCGGCCTGCGTCAAGCCCAGTCTTCTTGGCATTCCTCCAACGGTCTGGGCCATAGCCGGTGACGTCCAATTCATGCTTCTTCTTGCTATCAGCATGGGAAGTGTCCAGGACTGGCTCCTCGTTGTCGCTACTGCTGCCCTCAAGCTCGCGTGCGCTCGCAAGATCAAGATCATGATTGAAGCTAGGGATGTGCAGAGGCTCCGGACGCTTGCCCTTCTTGTCCGACGAGGAGTTGGGGCGGTTTGTGGAAGTAAATCCAGTGTCCTCATTGTAGATATCGTCCATCTCCTTCTCGAAGTCTTCGCGTTCGAGCTCTGACTGACGCTCTTCCTCGAGAATGGCATCAACGTCTAGACCGAGATGCTCTCTCATAAGTCGGAGACGCAAAGTGTGGGCGAATCGACCAACTTGGTATGGCTTGCCAGCCATCGTGGACATAATCATATCCGTATCCCGGACAATAGCAGCACATTCGGAATCACGGTTGCCCAGCATAGACCGCTCGTTGATATTGGCAGAACCGATAAGCGCCACACGATCGTCGACGATGATCGTCTTGGCGTGGATGTAGAGCTGCTCAGTGACAAGAGCATCGGTTGACATGATGCCCCACTGGCGGAGAGAGAAGAAGCCGATATAGTCCTCGGGCTCAATACCAGCAGCACGGAGTCGACCAAAGATGGAATTGGGTCCTCTGCAAATACTCTGGTACTGGCACATGAGTATAAGACGGACACTGGTGCCCTCCTGCTCGTGGACGGTGTTCTGGAAGCCAGGCATCAGAGGGATGACAATGACACATCGCCAATCTTCATCGTTCTCATAGGCACGGATAATGCGTGCCACCAAGGCGTCTCCGATTCGGTTGACAATCCTTGTGTTGTAGGCCTCGGTGCTTGTAATGAAGAACTGGTTTTCCATGTATACGAAATGGTCTGAATCCTCAATCATCTTAATGTAGGCATTCTGAATACTGTGCTCCGTGTCTGAGATGCCCAAGGACCAAGTACTAGCGGATCGGAGGATCTGGACCTCGCACGTACCAGTGAGTCCCAAGGCCTCCAGCTCCTCCACGTTCGCATCTGGTGGAGGGAGAAGGAATGGGAGGGGACGTGTCGGCTTTCGTCCTCGACGGAGATAGTTCCAGCGCTGGACAAAATGTCGTGTCAAATCTCGTGCGGGCTGACCGACAACCTGCATGGCCACATCGTGCCACGGCATTCTGGGAATCTTGCTCCGGTCATACATTTCCTCATACGGTTGGGTGAGGTTGAAGAAATCCTGCACGCGAGGATTGGAGTAATCCTTGCCGGGGAAGAGCTGGCAGTGCTCTGCGTCCTTGGGGATTTCCGAGAGCTCAAAACCAGTGGGCTTGTCATCGACGATCGGATGTTGCGGGCAGTCCCAACGTCCAAAACAGAGATCGATGCCTCCCACAAAGGCAACATCGTGATCTACAACACAAATCTTTTCGTGGTGGGCGAAGAAGAACTGGTTCTTCTTGAACTGATTTGGTGATCTCTGAACAAAGATGTTGGGGTGCAAGTTGAGCAAGGAGAATTTCGTGTACTCCGAGTCGATGGGGATGGCCGCCTCGACGTTTCTGTAGATGATGACAAACACCTTGACGCCTTCTCTGGCCTTCTTCTGTAACAGTCTGTCCAGTCGCCACTTCTGGCTGATGGCGGCTGGTCTTCGCATGTAGAGCTCGGGACTGAGCCACCAATCATGGATATAAATGACATCTTTGGCCATGTTGATGGCTCGCGAAACGTTCCACATGTAATCGCGTCCATCAACAAGCCACTGAGCAAAGACGTTGGTGCGCACTGGTGAAAAACTGTCAAATCGTTTGTTCTGGTACCAGGGGGTCTGCTTCAGCATCTCGTTGATCGAGCCTTCAAACTGTTTCATGACAGACTGGTTACGAGAGAAGAGGCGGATTTTGCGCTCGGAAGTACGCAGGGTGACGGTATGATGCTTCTCAGGAGGCGGCTCCGTGGTCAAATCAATCTCGATGTTGCTCTTCCCTGAGCCGATGGCCTTCATGTTGCTCTTCTTTGAGCTGATGTTGAACTTGGAATCCACGAGGTAAACGTCGTAAATGTTCATGTTCTCAGGCGATTCTACGCACACGATGTAGCTCTGTCGTACCAAGAACCACTTTCGGCTGTGACGAGCAATCACCTTGGCCGGGGTCAGAACTCGTCGGAAGTCAAGGCCCTTTGATGATTGAATATGAAGGTAGCATTCTTTGCCATGATAGCTACCCTCGGCAGCAAGACGAACGCCCAGGGCGGACAGTTCAAGGAAGCGGCAGAGTCGATTGCTATCCGCTCTGAACATGAGCCATCGGATCATCTCGGAAAGATATTTCTCCAGGATGCGCCTTTGCTTGTCAGCGTAGCGTTGTCTTCGGGTGGCCAGGTCGAGCCCCGGTGTGCCTGGGCCCTCAGGGTTGGACATGTCACCGGAATCAGTGATACCAGTTGATCGTCTCCGTCCCATCCCCAAGATACTACGAGGCTTTCTTCGAGGGATGGCCCCGGGAGTCTCGAGGTCAGTGAACATGCCGTCACCGGCTGCCTCGGTTGCTGTGCCTTCACCAGCTGTATCATCACCGCGAATGCTGGCCTGTTCTTCCTCATCACTGTCATCGCCCTTCTTTCGCGCGTTACGCAGATAGGGGAAGGCTGAGTAAGGGAACTTGGGCTGCTTCGGGCGGCCTCCGAGATCCGCACGACCAGGCATGTACTTGTCGTTGTTTATGGCAAACTTGTATCGCAAATGCAGGTTGTATATATCTTTGAGAGTTCGAGTAATGGTCCAGCTCATCCTGCTGGGTCCGCTACCATACTCGAGCTCGATTGTAAAGGTGTAGTGGCGGTCCTTTTCGTCGTCCTCGGTTGGAGCGCTGTCGGTAATGCGAAGCTTCAGTTGCTCCAGCAGAACAGGGATCCTCTTGTTGCCATGCTCGTCTCTCTGGATCATACTGGCAAGCATCAGAACAGCTGGGGCACCAGCTCGTAGCTCGGCCATGAGCTCGGCCGACTTGTAGTAGTCAAATCGGTCCTCCTTCTTTTGCCGCAGGAGCTTGAGTGTGTTCTTGACCTGCTTCCATTTCTGAGCGCCGAAAGTAGACGCCCGCTCCGAGTTGAAGAATGGACGTCTAGGGGTAATGGCATCGCCGTCGGATACGCCGCCGCCGCCAAACACGGTGATTCGGCGCAGGTGACCCATCCGTCGGCCTACAGCTGCAGGACTTTCCACCTCGTCTGTCTCTTCACCGGGTGGGAGAATGGCCGGGTTCATCCACGAGTTTCCCCTGCGGAAACCCATACCCAAACGATCGCGACCTTCACCCTCGGATACTCCATAGTCAACGACGGCAGTGGTAGAGGCATCAGGCATACTCGCGCGTCGCCTAATCAAGGGATCATAGGTCCCTATAGCATTTGTATCCTGCGCAAACCGCTTAGGAGTGCCTGGATTAGAAGCATTTCCCTTCTTTGGGCGTCGCATCCTCTTCTTCTTCTTCTTCTTCTTCTTCTTGGACTTGCCATCCTCCGGTTCGCCTTCGTCAGCGGTTTCCACGTCGGCGTCGGCGTCTGTGTCCTCCTCGGTCAACGTACCGGGAATGCTTCGGTTGAATCGAGCAGCAGTGGGAGAGTTTGTGGTGGATTGGGAGCCTTGGTTTGAGGGGCCAGCCTGTGTAGTGGGTGATTTCGGAATTTGAAGGCCATTTGACGTCGTAAGCGCTTTAATCTTGGACATGAGAGAAACGCCGCGCGATTTATTTGGTGTTCCTGGCTCTTCAAACGAGTTGTTGCGAGTATGCGTGGGCGGTGTGTCGAAGCCTTCAGCACCTCGAGCAAACTGGACGCTCCTCCTCGAGGGTGCGCGACTGATGTCCTGAACCTCCTGGTCTGGAGTCAGGCCAAAATCCCGATCGTATATGCCGTGGTCTTTGAGGGATGCAGGTGTAGAGCGCGGTATAGCTGACGTGGGAGCCGAGTCTTGCGAAGGAAGCAGCCCGTTGGGATTGTCTCTCGTTTCCGAGTTGCCATCTTGGGCATCGTCATGAGGCGACGAGATCTTGAGGTCGATAGGTGGTAGAAGGGTATTGCCGGCTCGTTTCGAGGGGGGCTGAGGAAGTTGGAAATCGGTATTCAAAGGCGAGCTTGAACGGGGGCTCATGTTCATGGGAGAGACGGACTCGTCCCTTTTTTGTTGAGGCATGATGGTTAGTCGCACTCGAGACACGATGGTCCGAGGCTAGGGTTTATCTCGAAGCTCAAATGTCCAGATCAAGGGGTGGGGAGTGACGCGAGGGTAGTCGATTGTGCGTGTTCAAAAGCATTGACGAAACCAGCATGCGGGAATGACGAGAAGTTCTGAAGCGAGCTGGAGTATGGTATGTCAAGTTGGTGTCGTTGGAGAAAGGTGATGCTGTGGTTGTAAAGGGTGTAAAAGGGGGTACCTTATTATCGCTGGCAGGGACTAGACAAGGTAGGTACCTATGATGGCGGGTGTCACCGACACAACAGGCCGAAACTGAAAGGGGGGCTTGAAATTCAGGTAGGCCACGAACAGTTAATACGCTGTCGGAGATGAACGCGTATTGAGTCCCAGTGTATCGATACAGGTGACGAAGCTTACATAGTAAGAGAAGAAAAGGTCACTTTCTTTTTTCGCTATTACTGTACCATGGATCCCGATCCGTACACAAACCCTGGTCGCTGTCAAGGCTGGAGTGGGTTGTATGATCAGGGTTTGGCTGCCTCTTGTGTTTTCATATTGTAGACAACAAGTTGATGAGTATTCATTGTTGTGTATTTTCCGATCAGCCACTTAGATTACTTAAATACTACATACCGTATATTGAAAGGTACTTGCGAGTATATACGCACCTCCAGGTGATCTTTTGACCTGGGCTGGACAATGGTACAAGTGGTGTAGAATGCCCATGCTTTCTGAAATTTGCTCTCACTATTGGCGGGCCGGGCTGACACCCACCGGGCTTCATTAATAAGATTGGCAGGCGAAGCTCCCTAGAAGCAAGGTTGCTGCTCAGACCGTCTTCTGGTGGGTGGGTTATCCGTGAGCTAATCCGTGCTGAAACAAGGCCAATCGTAAAAGAAATGGGTATCAATGTTCCAGCTCATCCTGACCTTGACCTTCTTGGCCCCCCAACTTCTCATACTACATACTATACCAATTACAATGGAGTACAGCCAGCTGGCCTTGGCTTGGGCAATCAATCATGGACGACAACGCACATGGCCAAAGTTCTCCTTGGCCTTTGTCTACAAGCTTTGTCGCCTCCAGGTTCGAATCGTGCATGTTCACATGTCACTTAGTTGTACAAAGGCCAACCGTTAGCCGCTGGAGCTCCAACGCTTGTAGAACTGAAAACTACCTAGTACTAAGATAGCCAGCAAGAGCTGTTCCTAAACGATGTAACTGGGCGCCGCACTTCTGCATCATGATCTTCCCTGCATTGATGTTTGTGTTTGTGTTGCAATTGATCCATACACAGAGCCTATGGCCCTCGTTGAGCATGAATGGAGGTCTGCTCTACTCGCTTCCGGGCTGACAAGAATACCATACTTTCTAGTCCAATGGAATAAAAGTCAAATGTACAGTAATTAACACCGCCTTGAATTTAGGGGTTCTCTGGCTGAGATAGTCTAGAACCTAGACTGCGTTGGGAAACAAGTTTAGAAACAAACAAGGCTTAATATCGTGGCACAACAACACGAAATTATACCAGAACCTGCTCCAGTAACTCCCGTCGGTATATACCTAGATGTTGGTTGACTGAACAAACTCCCGTGAATAGGCACAATGATAAATTCGAATATTGTTCCTTCAACTTCTTGCTCAAGAATGCTTCCTTCCTTCCTTCCTTCCTTCCTTCCTCCCTCCTAGTTTGCAAGAATTGGTCCGCGTCATCGTAGGGTAGGTCAACCTAAACCTCACTAATCGACCCGACACAAACAATCTGGGCAGCTTTACTCTCACAATCCCTTCACCTGAAAATTCAAGATGCAGTCCCTCATCATCATCGTCATCGCGACATTGCTCTACTTTGCCTACGATCGCGTCACAAAATTGCAGTACAACATCGCGGAGGCAAAGAAGAGCGGCTTACCATACATTGTTGCTCGTAATCTCATATCCCTTCACCAAACCTACCCGATTTTACCCCTTGCTGAACTTCGCTAACCCAAGTCTGCGTAACCAGCTTGCTCACCTATTTACCTACCATGGCAGCTGACATGTACGCTTTTGATACCCATTATCAAATTGTTGCCCGAACCCTGGTGGGACGAATGGCTAGAGTGTGTCCTCCTGATGAGACGCTATAATGGAAATTGTCATTGACCTTCAAACCACACTCACAGAATTCTTACCCCCGGATTCTCATACCGAACTGGCCATGAGATTTTTGCTCGCCTCGGGGACGTATTCATCGTAGTCTCGCCGGGCATGCTCTTCACCTTCGTCTGTAACGCAGAGGCTATTAGTCAGTTCACGTCTCGCAGGGAGCACTTCCCTAAGTACATCGAATCTTACGAGATCCTCCGACAATTCGGCGACAACGTACTCACCTCGGAAGGTTCTGTATGGCGAATGCATCGGAAAGCTACCTCGGCCTCGTTCAACGAGAAGAATGCGGCCCTTGTCTTTCGGGAGGCCATTCACCAAGCCCAGGGCATGGTGGGAATGTGGATGGGTGCAAAACAAGGCGATAGCGGGACTATTCATTCTCTGGATCACGATACTATGCGGCTGGCGCTCAACATCATTGGTTACGTTGGATTCGGTCTCAAGTTGCTGTGGCCAGGCGATGTTTTACCTCAAGGAACTGACCCGAAGCTGGCCAAGTACGGATCGCTTGACCCCGATGAAGACCACAAGCTGAGTTTTGTCAACACCATCGCGAATCTTCTCGAATATATCCTGATGCTTTTGCTCGTTCCTCAACGACTGCTGAGTAAGTCGCCTCAAGGCTTGCTGACATGATTGCTTAGAGATACTGACCTAAACTCCCAGGACTCATGCCATTCAAAAAAGCTCAGCTTGCAGCAGACTCGCAAGAAGACTTTCTCAAGTATATGAGAGAGCTGATGGATGAAAAGACCGAAGAGGCCAAGCGTGGAGAACGGGTGGATGGCATGGACCTGATGGGACAACTGGTAAGGTCGAGCTACGAAACAGGCGCTTCAAAAAACAAACCTTCAGGAGATGATAACATCAACGACCAAAAGAGGTCCCTGACGCGCGACGAGATCCAAGGGAACGCATTCATCATGCTCGTTGCGGGCCACGAAACGACTGCCAATGCGATACATTTCATCCTGCTCGAACTAGCCAATAATCCGGCTTCGCAGAGAAGGCTGCAGAAAGACATTGACGAGATCCTAGGCAAGCAGGATCCAGAATCGTGGGATTACGAAACTCTGATAAATCCAATGATGGCCAGTATGCTGGGGGCGTGCATGAACGAGACACTCCGAATGATGCCTGCGGTGGTGGAGATTCCCAAGAAAGTAACCCCTTCACAGGATCAAGTCATCACCATGGACAGGAAGAAATATGTCATGCCAAAGGGTGCCATCATCTCAATGGCAGCCGTGTCAGTGCACCGTAATCCCCGGTACTGGCCTAGCCGGCCAAGTAAGCTTGCCTCTGGTGAGGATGATATCAACGACTGGGTTCCCGAGCGATGGTTCCGCACGGCAGATGGCAGGATGATCAAGACGACAGAGATGGAGGAATCAACCGCTGAGGCAGATGGCCTTGGCGGGTACCAAGGCCCAGACACGAGCGCACAGCTCTTCCGGCCTGAACGAGGATCATACATTCCATTCAGCGACGGACCACGGTCATGTCTCGGTCGTCGGATTGCGCAAGTCGAAATTATTGCAGCGCTTGCTGTCTTATTTCGCGATTATAGCATTGAGCTTGCGGTGGAGGAATGGGCGAGTGATGAGGAGCTCGAGGGGATAAGCCAGGAGGACAAGAGGAGTATTTATGAGAAGGCGCAAGCAAAGAGTAGACAGAAGCTTCGGGCGGCGACATCTGTGCTGACGCTCAAAATGAACGAGGATCATGTGCCAGTGAGACTGGTAGAGAGAGGACAGGAGAGGTTCGTGAGCTGGGTTGATTATTAGGGAGGTGAAGTTGTAGATTAGGCCCGAGCATAGAGAGAGACATATATGCATACACGTACATATCCAACATTGAGGGGAGGAGTACTTTCTTAAGTTTTGAGTGTATCTGTCTTAATGACATCTATCATATGTTCCCCATCACTTGGTACAATAGCGATAAATGAAGTAAAAGATTCACTGACTATCCATTATAGAAGCAAAATGATCTGGGTAACTTGTTAAGCCAAGGTGGGTGTTAGAACAGTCAAAACCTTTACCAAAATCCAAAAGCGGCCCGGACTTTAGAAGTGACACGTAATGGAAAGAGGCGTGCGGAGGGGGAGAAAACATAACAAACATAAACAACCACTATAATTGAGTTCGGTTAGGTGGTTCTAGCTTGACACCCCCCCCATCGATTCGAGACCCGTAGAAAAACACGCCCGGGCCTTCTTCCCTCCCGCGCGCCTTGACTCCATTCGATCTCCACCCATTTCATCACCCACGCAACCGTAAACACCAACAAGCGACTACCTGAGCTCCAGCATCATCATCATCATCATCATCGCTTGACTGCCCCTCCCCCCGCCAACTGCATCAACTTGGACAAAAAATTAGCAAAACGGACAAAACAATCTCATTTCTGTTGCTAATCGCCCTCTAGCAGCTGTCTCTTCTTTTTGTTCGCACTTGACCTCATTGAAAATGACCTCAAACAGTTGGTTGCACGGCCAGCTCAAGTCTGAGCTTTCTGAACTTGCCAGTACAGTTGGCCTACAAGAGTATGTTCGTTGTTCATCGCGCCCTTCATCCACGCTTCTGTTGGTGTCTTTTCTTCTCATCTGTGGCATGTATTCGTACCCGAGATCGCATTGTTCGCAACCTTGCCGTCTTGTTCCTCGTTTGCGCCATTGTCCGAGCGTCGCGACACGATAAACTCCTCCTCCAAGGATTCCTCCCCCGCGTCGCGTTGACATGGTACTGACTTTGAGTGCTTTAGCTTCAGGAACCTAAAGAAAGCCGAGCTCGAGGTTGCTCTCGACACGTACCTCTCCGAAAATTCGTCGCGTTTCCTGTCCGACTCGGACCTGGCTGGTTACTTCAACAGCCGCTCCAAAGCCCTTGGCTCGCCCGTTAAGAGAGAGGTCAGCAGGGAGAATGGCCTGAAAGTCGCGCGTCGGAGACCTACCAAACTGTCCGAGGAGATTACCCCCGAGTGAGTTGCCCGCTGTCCAGCCTCTTGGGCTGTTCTTGTGTCTTCATCGCGTATCACCCCGCGTTGCGCAAACACGCGCGTCGCGATAATCAAGCCCCGTCAAGAACGGACAAATCGCAACATCAAGCTGACCGGGTCCCTCCGTGCTTCTAGGAGCGATGATGTATCCTCTCCGGCCCCGTCCACCACAACCGCGCTTATTGAGACGCCTGGTCGCGCGCTCGCCGAGATGTCCTCTCGCATTGCGCTGCCTGCCACGCCCGCCGATGTGGCCCTGGCCGTTGATCGCTCAACCAGCATCGTGAAACAACGTGTCTCTTCCATCTACCAGGAGAGCGGTATCACCGAGTACAGCCATGCGACGCGCGAGACTCTGAGCACCGTCACTAGCGTGCTTTTCTGCGTCGCTGCGTGGGAGCTTTGGAACATCCGCAGTGAAGTGCTGAGCAACACCTATGCTTTCACCATTCCCGCCATCAGTGCTCTGGGAACCTCGGACTACCCCGTGTATGTTCCCGACATGTTCCTCCTTCTGAGCTCCAGCTTCTGGTCTCCCGCTCTCACCTGGGCCTTGACCAGCGTCCTCATCCCTAGTTTTGCTGGATACTTTTTCAACCTGAGCGCATCCAACAACAGCCAGGGTCATCGGCTCCGCTCCCGCACGACCTCTCCTGACTATGTGGTTGACCCGTTGACCTTTAGCATCGTCAAGGCTCTGGTCTCGTTCTTGGTCTATGGACAGGGCGCGACCTTTTACGGTCTCATCTCAGAGCTGTCCATCATGCGCATTAACAACGCCATTTACGGTGGTTACAAAGGCGTCCTCACTGGTACCGCCATCACTGGCCTGGTGAGCATCTACGATGCGGTGCTTAGGAAGTGAAGGAAAGTAACGAGATGGGGGCTGACACAGCGCGCAACTCTTCGTGCATCACTGTTGAGCCAACGCGAATCTGTCTGCTTCTGCATCCTACATCTTGCTGCCTGATGTGTCAAAGAAGAAGAAACGCCCTCAGTATTCTATCATGTTAGAATATGGCGCGTATTCTCCTCTTAGCACCCCTAAAACCGTGCTTGGACGCTTGCTGTTTCTCCTTTTGGTGGTCTAGGTCATCATGGCGTTCAGGATGTTGAACGGCGTCATGGGAGGGGGCGTTTTATACCTGGGGATATCGTCCGTTTTGTTCTTTGTTACTACGCCAAGGCCCTGATGGTTGTTTCCTGGCGGCTTGATGGTTTGGATGCCCCTCAACTGCGACTTTTGTGCCGTGCACTTGACAACCCGCAGCGTCTGTTGGTGAGGTTAGCAACACCAGTCAACATTGCACCGCCTGCTAAGGCATCTGGATCTTTTGTTACCTATTTGTTATTATTACCCCCCCCTCCCCTCCCCCTCTCGCATACCAACAGATGCGAGATATGCCGGTATTTTAGCGGAGGTGTTGTTGGGAGGTCAGCTCTTCTGGGAGGGACATGTTGATTGTTTTTTATTTATTTATCTTGTTTCCTTTTTGAATGAATGAACGATGGGGCAATTCCCTGGGCTGGACTTGGACTGGGTGAGGCAGTTGCTTTTTTGTTAGTATAACTAACTTAGGGGGGATGAGACATATGCACTTTGACCATGGTTTTGTTTACTATCATCTTCTATCTGCTTGGGCAATTAAACAAGAACTCTTCGTTTACCTATGCTGAATGAGTGATGTTATGGTCTCACCAGAGGTATGTATAATCGACAATATTGGGTTTAGGCTTACTTGCACAAAATATCCGACTTCACCACTAAGTTACCTTAGTGATTGCATGCAAGCCTTTGGTTGCAATTGCCGCCATGGTCGACGTTGCCTGTACATCGACGTTGCCTGTACAACGACTCATTTACTCCAGTGGCCTGTCGACTCAGGCGAATAACTACAACAGTATTCTAAACAAGACCAGGTGTCTCTGCGTCATGTTCAAGAAGCAGTAGCCTGATACAGCTTCGTGGTTCCTCACAGTTTTAACAAAGTCAAAAAGATCAAGATCGGTTTCGAACCCATAATAAATTCCACACCTAACTACCACCTCGTCTAATACTAGATCGAATCTATACAAAGCACCATGCTCACAGGTGTCTTCCCAAAAATTCCCTCACCCCAGAACGCCCCGTAACATGGGCGGAGAACCTTTCCCGCTCTTGGTCTCGGATGCCTCGTACCCAGAAACACAACATGCTACACTGAAAAGAAGAAAGAACAAGGTCGGGCAAGTGAAAGAAGTAAAAAATATCAAGTTTGTTGTTGGAGAAAAAGACAGACAACCTTACTCCCAGCTGAGAGGGGTGAATTGTGGCCGTGTGCTCAGACCCTCGTAGACAAGAGTACCCAAACTTGGAATAAGAATAAGATGTAGAGTAATAGAAAACAGTCGAGGTTGTCTAGGTCGAGCCAGCTGCTGATCCATAAAACGGGTGGTTCGTGTTAGCCAACGAAGCCTTTCGATGCATGAATAGAATGGGATATAGTAGATGCAGATGGGTGTGTCGGCCTCCCTCTCATCGTCTACTGGTGGCGGCTTGCGGTTCGGTTGTCGTGGGTATATTTGTACAGATGTTCCTGCAGATGCATATGTGCGTATGGTGACTGTCGTGCCCCGGTTCGGAGAGAAATGTGTTGCATTGCCTTGTTCATAACGGCAGAGTCGTGTGCGATCAGTATTAAGGCTTCTCAGACGGATGCTCGAACTTGATGGGGTGCACCAGCACACTTCGCAGACAAAGACGGCCGCTGTGGTTCTCATCCATCTCTTCCGCCTTTCCACCTCTCTCCCGACCTTCATTGGCACGGCCTCCATGTCTGCCACGGCCGTCAAGCTGGGCATAGCCCAGCCATCGGCGCCATAAGAGACCGGCAAATTCACTGTTGAAGTACCAGCTGGTACCCTTGTGGTTGTGCTCGTTGAGTTGATCAAAGGGACTGCCAGGGCCAGAGGTGGAATGGTCGCGACCGGCGTTGAACGCAGCATCGATATCGCTAAAGGGATACCAGGCTCGGTCAAGGAAGATGGGATGGGGCGCAAAGACACCCTTCATGCCGTGATGGAGGGCAACGGTAGGGGGGAACATTTCCGAGAACATGGTGTGATGGTACCGCCAGACTTCTTCGTGCATGGCCATGAGCAATCGGCGACTGAGACGCGATGCGGTGATGATGGCACATCGGCGAGGAGGGGGAGTCTTGTAACCCGTAGCATCATCAGAGAAGACCCACCCAGACTGCTCGGTATCGAACAGAGGGTTCAGAGTGATAATATCAGCTTCCTCGCCAACACCACACTTGGATCGATCGGGCGCCTCAGAGCTGCATTCAGGTGGCATCATGGACTGACCCCACTCGTCGTGTCTGAGAGTCGCCTTGCCGTCGAAAGACAAAGGACCAAACACTGGTGCGCGACCGGAGGCGATGACGTCGTGCTGAACACTCTCGGAGAAGTTCTCCCAAGAGCCATGGTAAGGAGGGATGTAGTAGCGAGCGCCGCGTTCCCAAAGGAGGGTTCGAGGCTGCTCGGCAGCCCATTTGCCGAGTCGGTCAAAGAACTCATAGTAGCTACCAAGGTAGCGCATATCCATCTCCCAATTCCAGTAGTGCTCGTACTCGGGATGCTGCATGGCGAAAACCTGCAGAGGGAAATGGGCACTACGGTAAATACCATGAATGTCAGCACCACTGGGGTTCTCGATGGTCGCGCCGAACCGGCCGGGGTACATAAGTCTCATCTGAGGCTCGCTCCAGAGAGAGACCAGGCCACGGAACTCGGCGGGCACATTGTCGTTGATGATGCGCTGCACAGTCCACTTGTCCGACCAAATGGGTTCGTCGGTGTTGCGAACCTGCATCAGAAAGTGCACCTGATATTCACCACCAGACTTGAGCGACAGTTCGTTGATCAGAGCACGAAAGTTCAGAACCGCCAGCTCAGTCCACTTGAAGCCAGTATAGGTTCGGACCACGACGGCGATACGGCCCTTCTTTGCCGCAGCGGTCAGCTCCTGCGTCTCGGGGTCAACCTGCTTAAAGCGGTGCTTGTTCGATTGGTAGCAAGCCTCCTGGGCCTCCGCCCAGTTGACGTCGATGTAGTTGATCTGACCTGACTCTTCCCAGACAGCATTGTTGCTAGAGGCCTCAGTGTCCAGCCCGGTGTCAAGGCCACCCTTGGCTCTGCTGTAACCCAGACCATAGGGGCCATAACGGCTGAAACGATCAAAACAAATGTCATCACGGATACCAAGGAGCTTATAGGAGCCGATGGCGGGATCAGGCATGTGCTGGGGTACGCCGTTAAAAGCATACAGATCAGGAGCAGGAACCGTCTTCTTCGAATCGAGGTAGCAGGTCTTGGTATCGCTAGAAGCCTCGTAAGGACTGTAGCGCTGAGGTTTGGGAACATGGTCGTTCATGGCAGGTGAGGGCAATGGAGCCTTGTCGGTAATGTTGGGATACTCGGGCTGGAGGTTGACCTTGCTGACAATGGTCTTCAGGCCATGGAAATAACCGTCCAGGCTGTAGCTGGTTAGCATTGCAGTCAACGATTATACTCGAGTTCACGTACTGAGGGAATCGAAGCCAAGGCATCTTCTTAATCTGCTCATCGGCCTCCTTCTTTTGCTGGTCGGTGACATATTCGTCTTCAGGAACGGTTTCCAGCTTTCCATCGCCATCCATGTCGCCAGTGAGCATAACCACGGTCTGCCCATTGGTGTTCACAACAGTGGCGGTTGCAATGGGAGCCTGGGTTTTGGTGCCTCCAAGCTTGATGCCACCGGAAAAGCCACCGGAGTTTCTCGACTTGACAAAGATGAGGGTGACGAGGAAGCCGATACCGAGGAGCCAGACCAAAACCCTGCGGTAATGGCAGTGGCCGAGGAGAGATCGCATGCGAAGCCGGGGCTTCCTTGTCTTTTCGGATATGATCGAGTAAGGGAGAAGGGGATCAATCTTCCTTCCAATCGACCCTCGCGCGTGGGCGTTGTTGTTGTTATTGCGGGCGGCCATGGTGACTGAGTGGCGCCGCTGCATAATAGGCGGGAAGGGCTGACACGCTCAACTTGCAGTTCTTTCGAAGTGCAATCGTCTGCAGACTGATGTTATAGAGTGATGTGTTATTTCAGCAAACTTGATTTCAAGATCAGACAGAAGACGAAGCGATTGTCAAGTGGAACCGGTCGACATCGAGGGATCAGTCGTAACAGTTGTAGAAACAAAAACGGTTGAGACCGAAGCAATTCTAGTAACGACTGGCAGTCGTCGAGACAACCCGTTAAGGAAATCGACGAAAGGTCAAGACCTGGCGAGAGGCTTGAATTGGAGCAGGCGACGCTACCACTTCGTTATCAAACGAAGGCAGCGAAGTAATCAAGACGGTTTCCTAGCAACGTAAAGCGAAGGAAGACAAAGCAAGGAGAGCGCAAGGCCGAGACAGCAGCGAAGTGCTTGTCCGTTTCGCGATAGAAGCAGAAGAATAACGGCGATGAATAGGCCTGATGAGCGAAAGTGCGTGGACTGGGGTGAAAAGAAGAGGAGGGGAGGGAAGAAGAGAAGCGACCAAGAAGACAGATGAGAGGGAAAAAAAAAAACCAAGACGAGGCCAGGAGAGGCGAGAGCAGGGAATGGGGAACGGGACTGGGTAGGTACTTGTTATCCTGGGGCCTCGTAGTGGGCAATAGGGGGAATATGTAAGATACTTAGGGGAAGGAGTGGGCCCGCTACGAGGTCCGCTAAGGGGAGGGTAGGAAGGACTCAGGAGTGGAGGAGAGCGACTGGATGGATTGGATAGGACAGGAAAGGGAAGGGGGTGCGTGAGGTCGAACTGCGTGTCTGGCCTTGAGGTTGACAATCAGACTTTAGCAGGAGCTGACGGGAGCAACGGGAAGGGGCACTGTGAGGAGAGGACAGGAACACTGTACGCGCAGATGCAACAGCGGGTTGAAAGCAGTTCAACAACGGTGGCGACCTTTTTTTCCCGATGGACAGACAGAAGCAAAGGGGAAAAAAGCAGGCAGATAGATAGATAGATACACTTTAAGTTAGCGACCTCACCTCAGCGTGCCAGAAAAAGTCCGGAGTAGCCCGTACCAAATTTAGGTAGTCTACTTGGCGGGAGAAGGCGTGCTGAGAATAGTAACAGGGCGAACGCTTAGTAGAGTGCGCAAAGGTAAGCAGGCCAGTCTCGACAATGTCCTCTAACAATTGCACAGATGCAGACCCTGGATTCTATCACAACCTGATGACCGAGAAGCGCAGCATGCGGCATGTCTACGGAGTACGCAGATGATTATATTTACTTGCCTCGGAGGTTCATCAGCCCTTCGGATTTAGCAGATAAGATTGCAAGAGACATGCAAATAAGCAACTTGGCAACAGAGGCACCGACGAAGTGAAACAAAGAACCCGTTGGTGACAACCCAGGAAAACGCAAGGGAAACTAGGGGATGACAATCACGGAATATGCACAGCGTAGTACTAAATTTGGCACCCAAAAGCTTCCAACCAAGCTTGGAACAGGGAACCCGAAAGGAGTAACGGCTTGGTGCTGTACACGACTCTCGACAAATGCCTTGCACCGGGTTGTTGACGGATTGAGCGACACAGAAGAGCTCTGTGCTGTGACACTGCAGATTCGATAGGGGGCGGAGACGCCGTCTTGAAGGCGTCGGTGTCTCCAATCGTAGTCGAGTTCTGATCCGTCTGTCCAACGAGAGGGAGTGAAAATGCCGCGGGCTTGCCAGGATCTGACATGGTGGAGGCAGGATAGCAATTCGGACACGGTTCAATGTCGAGCGGGATCTGACAACCCGTCCATGGTCTTTCAAGAATTAATTAGTGCTTCTTCTAGCATGATTATCATCGTTGAAAAGGGCAATTTACGTGTCACTACAGATATCAAGCTTTTGTACTATTCATGCTTCTGGAACTCATGGGTAATATTTTCCAGACCATCTAGTTAACTGACGAGCTGCAGGTAAATCAAGTAAGTTTCCTCACTCTCAATCTATCAATCGCTAACCTCTGTTGCTGACAATCTCTACAAAGCACGCCAAATGGGCGTGGCCGAGCCTTGCATCCCCTGATATTGTGTAATCCCAGGCATACCATATCCTAGTCCTCATCCCAGCAAGATAGTGAGCCAGCACCCGTGGGTCCCCATGCTCAAGGTAGTTAGCTGTACATAGTAATAATATCCAAGGGGCTGCCTATCCATCTCCCCCACCCCTGAGGGAAGCCCCTTCTGTTGAGAATGGGCCATGTCCATTTGACAATGTTCTTATTAATTGCGTGTCCTAAACTCCTGATCAACATTCATGAGTGCCGCGGGTTGATGAGATCGAGCCGCAAACCAGTTACAGTGGCCCCGTTCTTTATTGCGGGTAGAACACTCAGTCACTCAATCCCGCACAACGGAATCCCCCGTTGTGGGTGAGGATTCGTAAGTGTCTGGCGTCTGCTGTCGCGGCGCCCTGAGAAGTAGATGACACGAAGATGGTTGATGGCCACTTGGATGTACAGTTTCAAGGGTCGCGACTGGTACGAATAGATACTGTGGTACAGTAGCCTTAGGGATGCTTGATCATCCATGACCTCGACGAAACCAGTGAGAAAGTCCGAGTATACACCAATCATATCTTAGCAATATCTTCCCAAATCCCACGTTGGCTCAACCGTCCTATTGAGCTAGATGTTTTGACACGCTAAATGGCCACCCCTTGACGCGGCCTCAGAAGGGGGAGGGGGAGGGGGTTCTGGACAAGCCCCCCTTGCTGTCCTGGACGAAGAATTGGTTGAGCGCAAAAAGTAGAGAACCTGGACATTGAAAGGATGGACGAAACCACGTGACGAACCGTCTTACCTCATTGTTCTTACTATGTATTCCAGCGCAATGCGCGGGTAATGTACCGTTGTAAGATACTAACTTCATATCCCCCATTGTCTCTGTTATATAATAACGCCTACCACGTATTAATCTCTCTTGACAGAGGCAATGAGATCTGAGCGTGATTCTGCCAGTATCTTCAGTCTAGGCAGACACAAACTCCCAGTAATAACACATAGCGTTCATCAATATCTCGAATCAAGTCTTGTAGCACAGGGGCTGTTGCCAGGCCGCCGCCACAGGCGCCTCGGCCAGATAAGTTCAAGGGCAATCAATAACATTGCAAAGTCCATGATTGCTCATGAGTAAAAAACAGATGAGGAACCCACAAGCAACGACAAGATTGCTAAGCGGGCTGCTGACTGGCTAACTGACGGCGACTTAGCGCAGAACGCTTGTGCAAGGGAGACAGGGGAGGGCGTGTGCGTCGTTCTGCTGTGCTGCAACGTGCCCTCTCAGACTTGTGAGATGTTTGTTGACTCTGCGACTTGGTCATGCATGGTAGCAATTACTTAGTTGTAGTTAAGTTTGCTTTAGTATCGAGATTGACGATGGTCATGATGGTGTTGATAAGCTACCCATGACGAGATGATTCCAACCCATTGCTTTCGGATAAAGTCAACACTAGCCTAGCCCTTGATACTGAACTTTCTCCGCCTTGACTAACGTTAGTATTCTCAAATTGTTGTTACTCACGATGCGAAGGGCATCTACATATGGATTCATTGATGTAAAAATGTCCTGGCCTGTGATCGATTCATTAATGCAAAGCTGACCAGGTAATGCCTGCCTCTGCCTCTGGTTATGGAGTTTTATTTGGCTCTTTTCTTCTTCTTCTTCTTCTTCTTCTTCTTCTTCTTCTTCTTCTTCTTCTTCTTCTTCTTCTTCCTTCCTTCCTCCTTCCTCCTTCCTCTTTGATTGTTGCTGCAAATTAGCAGTAATACTGTGTACTTGCATGTAACAATGGCGACCAGGGCCGGCCGCCTTCCTTCACTTTCCCGCTTACTTGAACCTAACAATCCTGATCCTTCCCGAAAAGATATTACCCGGCCATTGCCATACCTTGGCCGAGAGAGAAAGAGAAAAGGAAATCAAGCATTCTCTAACACGAACACGGAGCCATTAAACCTGGCCTCTTTTAATCTCCATCCCGAGAAATAGCTTGAGCGTCATTTGGTCGAGCGGATCTCAAAGCAACACCAAAAGCTCTCTTGAACCATTCACGGTGCTCGCCCGCTAGCCCTACCTACATGCCTCCCATGCAATCCAACATACAACTAGTAAGACGGAATCCACCAAGTTATTATCAGCACTAGCCTGGCTACAAGCCCTGGGACATCATCTCATTCCTTTTAGATCATCGGATCCTCCCCAACGTGAACAAGGTGCCGCCAGTCTTGGGAAATTTCTCAATCGTGCCCACCAAAGCCACATCTCACGTGTCACACAACGTTCATTACGTGGGTTACAGATGTGCCTGCTCCCGAGCGTTGTGGTGTCAGGGTGTTGGATTGTGGGCGACAATGACAGATCCTGATGAGGATCATGGATCACATAATACTAACACTTGACAACACTTCAGTAATGCGGCAAAAGGTTCCCTGACTGCGGTTCCTCTGGACAAGGCGGTTCTTTGTTTAGAGGTCAGTGGGAACGTTGATCACACTGGAAGTGGGATTATCGTCCAAAAATATACCAAAAAAACGAGGAACGGCCTCGTGACACATTATCTATACGACCGATACCTGGCGATAGTATCCAGAAAAAACCACAGCATCAGCGTTCGTTCTCGGCTGTCTCCCTCACTTGCGCAGGTATGTTCAGGGAGGCGGCATGCCAAGTTTTGGGGCCTACCAGTCTCGAGGTCTGTCTCACCTTGCATCGATCAAGCTTTCTCACCACACACAACCATAGTTCAGACCCCTAGAACTTCACCACGTACCGAAACGTTTCATTCCAAACTGAAGATATGCATATCGTTCCAGGCCTACGTGTTGTTCGGGACATAGGAATCCTAATTGACCAATCATGATCCGACCCCCCGGTCACTGCTATGTGCTGTTAGCTACCTACCCCTTCTTACATCATGTCTTTGTTCCAGTGTCTTGATACACTGGGCTCAGCCTCGAGCTTTTCGTTTGCAACCTCGATATCCTTTTGGCTAGCATCGCCGGCCTGCTTCTTCTTCTTCTTGCCTTCTTCCACTCGTTCCAGCTTCGCCTGCCTGCTTTCACGCCATTGCTTGCCCCATCGGATCGCTGCCATTGTGGCAAGTGCTGCAACGACGAGGAAGACTGCTGAAATGGTCGAGAACCATCCGATGCCAACGCCTTCGACTGCCGGCAAGACCACGGCTGAGGCCATGCATCCGAAGAGGTATCTCGCAAAGAAATTTGTGGCCGCCACCTCTGCTCCTTGCCCAGCCATCACATCGATGCAGTAGGTGTTGTACGAAGGGAAGCAGAACAATTGCGCAACTCCCTGCACAAACATGGCGATGACGGGCACTGGGATCCCACCCACCTCCTGGTCGACTGTCCAGCCATAAACCAGCATACTTCCCGGTATGACGATGCCCATGAATGGAAGTAAAGATCGCAGTCGATCCTCGGGGATTCGAGCTCCTCCCCGTTTCTTAATCCACTTCTTGACGGTATAGTCTGCCCAGCGGCCTCCTACGAACGTTCCCGTCAGGTATCCAAACCCTGGAGCCAGGTAGAAGAGGCCGGACAGTAACGGCGATTCGAGGTTGAATCGCGGGTTGAGTACGTATCTGATGGGTGTCAAGAGACCATACATATTCCAAGTCAAGGCCGAGCTGCCAATGGCGACGAGTGCAATATTCCAGTACTGGAACAGCCACAGGACTCTCATGGGGTTAACCATCACTAGAATGGCACGGATTCTCTTTCCTCTGGGGAGGTCCCCGAGATCATTGATCTTCAAGTGATGAGCAGTCTCGGGGACGAAGACGAAGACTCCAAGTGTGCCGACACCTGCCAACGCTGTCTGCAGCCAGAATATGGCTCTCCAGGATGAGTATGTCACGATGATGCCGCCTAGGAATGGCCCAAAGGCTGGCCCAACCAGAGTTCCGGTCAGGAACCAGCCCATGGCGGTGCCACGTTCCGTTGGGCGGTAGATGTCACTATCCCAACTGTTAGCGCGGGCCGGACGTTATGGGCGGTGGCCCTGTTCTCAATTGATGGCCCTGCTAGGAAACAGACAGGAGGACAGACGTATATCGCCAAAGTATCGCACTTATTCAGTCAAGTGGACACTCACAATCTTTGTCTGTCCGGCCAGTGTTCGTGGGGGGTGCCTGGAATATTCTGGGTTTCTAGAGTAAATCTTGAAAAGCACGACAACGGGCAAAACATAGGAACAGGCTTGAGACGGGAGCATTTCACTCACCCAATACATGCAGGTCCGATCAGGATGAACGCAGTTCCCCCAAAGGCAGAGGCAGCTCTGAACACGACGAATGACACCAAGTTGGGCGCCAGCGCAGTTGCAAGACTAAGCAACAAAAACATTGACGACGAAATAAGCGCAATCTGACACATATCATATCAGTCTCTGTCGGCTCGATACAGCGTAGTCCCGCTGTATCATTCCGAAAACACCGTGTGGGAGTTGATTCTCCAAGCACATGCTTTGCAAACACTCACCAGTCGTCGTCCAAACACTTGACTCATGGGCCCCCAGAACACGGGTGATATAGCCATTACAACCATGTACGCCGCATTGCTAACATTGATCACACTTCCCGAGGTGTCATAACTGTTTGCTACTTCGGGCGTTGCCGCCAGAACGGATGTGCTCGATATCGGCGATAGAAACGCCCCGAACGAAAGAACAGCTACAATAGCTCTCTTCTGACCAACTGATAATGCATCGTAGATCTCATCGCCGGCTTCCTGGTATGGTATGTTCCTGTCGGGGCTTGTGATGGGAACAACGTCATGTCCCGATATGTGAGACGTTGCTCGGTAAACGTTCTCCTGCGTATGAGCGCGGATAACTGAGGTCTCCGTGGCGGTTGTACTAGACGATAAAGACCGCCGGTCATTTTGTTTGTCAGAGGACTCTTTCATAGCGACTGTTGTATCAAGTGGGAAACTACTGATCGTTGTGCTTGTATAGAGGGAAGCCAACGTATTTGTGTTTCTACAACAAACATCGGTCATATACCCAATATACACCGCGTTGTTATAGGGGATGAAGTCTCCGACGTCGGTCTTGTTCGCATCACACGCCGGGAGGGATCGACATTTCGAAGCGTAGCCCATTCATTTACCCACACCAACACCAAATCGGCAAACCATAGCCGAGTTCCAATGCTCTGATCAACCATTGTTATACCCCTACGGTACCCAGCAAGAGCTTCCTTGACCATACCTTGGGTCTATCAACGTATCGAGATTGGTTACTTCCTTTCCACCAGTGTTAGTCGATGTGAATAACTAACTGTTCTATCCTCGATACCCGCACTATCCCCGCAGTCTAGGGTTTGGGGAAACTTGATTCACGTACTCTGCAACTCTCTTGGTTCGTAAATGGGACCAGGGGTTTAGATGTGTTTTCTTCGGCATACGAGAGAATTTCGCCGTTCCGGATCACTGCTTCCGACGGCAGTTGACCTCGGAGCGCCGAGAGGATCCACTTTTTCGGCTGTCATGGCCGGGACGTGTGACTGGTGTCCCGATCCCAATATCCGATCAATTCGGACGGAAAAGCATCATGAGTCAGATGCGTGACAAGGGGGAGGTCGTTCAGTCACATCAGGAACATGTACAAGAGATCGTTGTGAGGTGTTATGATTGGGAGAATATCTATTTGTTTCTTCTACTTCCATTCCGATATCCATGGTCGATAGATTAAACACGTTCGTTCTAGCCAGGGCATTGCCTTTCAATACCCAAACTCCGTTCCATGCTCTTGCAAATGTAATCCCGCGCAACGCAATGCCATATCAGATACAAAGAACCGTACACACTTCCAACTCCTAGCAATATCATCAAACACAAGTGAATCTCCACCACGGGGTATTCTAAAATGCAACCAATAAAAATGGCCCAAACCCTCTTCCTGTCCAACAATTTCATCCTAACAGCTTTTGTACACGCTCTCGAATCACTCTATCCACAGGCTGGCTGTTCCTCTGCACCACGATGTTCTCCCTGCCACCAATAGTAACGATTCGGAGCCAATCGGGGGCAACCTCGCTTGCAATGAGCCGCACGCACGAAGCCCCTTCCTCCTTGGAAATGGGAGTCCGAAGAGAATCCTTGAGCTTCTCCAGAATAACAGCCATAGTAAACGCCTGGCGGGGCAGGGACATTGGGTTTGACAAGCTCAGCATCGAGATGGTGGCTGCCACGTCCCCGACACGGTTGAGGGCTGCACGACGCTCGAGTTCTGGACCAGATGGTGGTAGAGGCCCGTTGGCTTTGGCAAGCTGCTTCATGCGGATACGGTCAAGGAGGTTCATTTTGGTGCCATCGGGATTGAGCAGAGGGTTCTGAGTTGCTGTCTGCTTGACTTCCTTCTCCTGCTGCTTAGCAGCGATATCGCTCTTGATTTCGGTCAATGCTTTCTGCCCCTTGGCGAGGAGTAAGTTTACCTTGGCTCCTGAGCTCAAATCTTTGATTACAACTTGGGGCAGGTCGCCCAGGCAGAGGCTACTCAGAGGGATGTCGACATCCATCTCGTCTCCATTGCGTTCCGTGCAGAGTAATCGTAGGTTATCCTCAAACTGACGATAAAGGCGTTCTTCGTTGATGGGCGAGGTGTCCATGGATGAGCGTTCGATGCAGACTTTGCCTCTACCGTAGTCGGCAATCATGAAAGGTGAGATGGTGTTGTTCTTTGTAGATGTCTGAATAGCAACACACCGTCGAATATCCTCCATGGTGACCTGTCGCTTTCCCCACGAGCCCGATATGTCAGGCATTACACTTCGCACATCGATGGGGGCATTGCTACCGTTATGGGCAAACTGAAGCATGATGGTTTTCACAAAAGCTTTGTGTAGGTCGATGAGCTCGACCAAGTGAATAGGAAGATCATCCTTGCCCTTTCCAGCCTGCGCAGTCTTGTCGAGCTTCTTGAAAACACCGTCAAGCTTGGTCTGTACCGTCTTTCCCTGCCGCCTTGTCTTGCCTACGAGAGTTGACTCGCTAGGTTTGTGGGCAGTCTCGGCCCTTGAGCGTGTTGATCTGGCTGGACGTTTGCCTTTGGTGGGGGCAATAATTCGCGATGTCTGTGTCGGTGTCGTCGTAGGTTCTGGGCGCCGACATGCACGCTTCGCAACGCCAAAAAGTTCATCATCACTGCTGGGGGCGAAAGAAAAGGTTCGAGCTGTGGCTCTAGGGTGGGTGTCCTCTTCGGTGGTAGTTGCCTTTCGTTTTCGGGTCGTTGTTGGCAAGGTAGGTTCGGTGACAGTCTTCTTGCCTGTTGCATTAACCTGGCTTTTTGAGACACGAGTAAAGTTGCTTATGGGTTGCATGGTAACCGCGGTAGCTTGATCACGCCTGCTTGGCCGAGGCATATTTGGAGGTTCGAGATGGAAGGAAGATGTGCAAAAAGGAAGGTACTGAACGCAGGCAGGTGCAAACCTGTTGCAAGCAGGAGGGAACTTAGAGGTAGTTTGTAAGTGAAAACGAGAAGCTACCGGTTGCTGAAGAAACGGGATTGGGTAATAGCGAGCTGTATCGAAGAGAAGTTGCAACTTGAAATGGACAGCCAAAACTCGCGGGGAAACTGCTAAAGAGGTTTCTTGGAAGCAAGGAAGTCATGGTTCATGGGCACAACGTAAAGACATGCGCCGTCGCGGGGGAAACGGCCAACAGCTCCATAACGACCCACGGCGCGTTTGACGCGTTTCTGCTCCACTCGCGACATCTACGCGTAAAGTGATTAGAAACGCGCACGTTTCCTCCTTGGCGACGCGAACTAACTTCAGCGCATTCCTCACGTTACCTGTCACACAAAAACCAGTGCGACGTCAGCATTGCGACGTGGCCATTGGCTTTTTTTTTTTTTTTTTTTTTTTTCTTTTTTTTTTCTTTTAATACCACGCCTCTAGCCATACTGTGTGATGTTTTTGGGAGGTTTCTTTTTAATCAATTCCATACGAGACGTGGCGCGAGGGCAGAAACCTCCATACCCATCTTCCCATGCTAAAGTGAACGTCACTTCCCTCGCATATTCAGCGTTTGAATAGACGAAGAGAATCCTACAAGATGGAGAGAGGTAGAAACTCACTTTAGGGTATTAGCTACCTGCCTAAGACAGGTCACAGTTCGCGATTAGTGCCTCGCTTCGGAATATACCTTGTCCCGTTGGCGTGAACATCGATAGGTACTGCCGAAACTCAACTACATCCCCAAGACCTTAATAACACCAATTACTAGCAGCAGACGACAAGGGCTTCAGTAAGATCTGCATGCTGTATGCCGATGCTTACTTCATGCCGTCGTTGTTAGGATAACCTCTTAATAGCAGCTGACAGCATCAGGGTCTCGCTACTCACCGAGTGCTGCCATTCAGTCTACGTCGTACCTCGGTTCTTGTTGCCTGCCTACTACCCCTAAAGTTACACCGTCACTCCCACAGTTGTCATTCAAATGTTCTGAAGGGACAACAAGAGACTTCATCGACTACACGCCGGTGGTACAGCTTGTACTTCAAAGCCCTTGGCCGAGGTGGTCTCTCTGAGGGGTCTGGTTACACAGGGTCGACCAGTGACTTTGTGGCCATAACTCAAATCTAAAGGGTTGCTGTTGGTATTGTGTGCCGAAAAATCTTGCTTTGTCCTGGTTTCCAACCAAGTGTTTCATGACCTGAGAGCACCATGCCTCTAGGAAGCGCCATGTTGCACATGCAAGAACATACACGTAGGGTTGCATTACAACTCAACACACCGCTGCTTCTTCCTCCTTAATTCCGCCGTTCAGTTTAATCGTTTGCTCAGAATGTTGTATGTTGTACGTGAATTAGCGTGTTGGTGATAGGTAAAACCATGATTACAATAGCCACAAAACTCCGTATACTCGCCACCTATTCTCAGTTCCTTTAGAAATATCTGACCACATCAGGCAACGAAACCTTTTGCGGTTCCCAAACCGTACCGATGCGCCCCAGTCCTTGGCCTAGCTCCGTCATCGTCTGCCGTGTGGCCTGTGTTACGAAGCATACCCTTCCATCCGACCCATTGCACCCTGCTTTCCGTATTGACCCAAACTCCAGCCGCTCAAATATGAATTCGCGCAAAGCAGCCGCTATCTGTACAAGAAGAAATCTCAGACGCTTCCCGGCAACAGCAGCCCTGAAAAACTTGCATGGTGCATGTAGAAACGAGGGGTGATCAACACCATGTAGCTCACTAGCCGGTAAAACTTGTAACTCAGCGATGCATGGATGTGGGCCAATGTTCAGGTCTGAAGCTGACAGGACTGGGCGGGGGAGGCGCGGGAACAGTGTAATCGTCTTCCTGGATGTGATGCACCGGAGTTGAGGGACGGTTGTCCTTGGAGGTGAGGGTAGCGTTGATGCTAGTACAAATATCTTGCGAAGTGAGAAGTCTCATGTTGCGAGGAGTAGACTGCATGGAGGATACGTGAGAGCCAGGCATTTTGAATATGAGAAGATTGTGGTATCTGTAAAGATGAATTGTTAAACTGGCGGTTAAAAGATCATGTCGATGTCGTCTTATAAATGATGCACATACAAGAATAGAACGGCTTGCGTAAGTTGTGGGTATTATGATGGGGACTGACTCCGTTTGTGATGATCCGTGGATGAAAGAACTATGGAACCGTGTGGACCGATAGTTGTCGGCAAATGCAAAGGTTGGAGATATGGAGAATGGGACAGCGAAAGACTTGGCTCTCGGGAGTATGATCCAAATGTAGATTGTTGGGATTGGATTGTAGAGGGAGAGAGTTGAAGGTTTCGAGATTAGGTACCCAAGGGTTGGCTGATGTTGAGCGCGAGTGGTCTAGGGGGGATAAAGTTGCGATAAGGCGTGATAACGAACGGAAGCTGCCGTATTTTGGAGGAAGTGTTCTAGACAGGTAAGATAAGGCAGAAGGAGGCAGGTGAATGGGAAAATAGGTGACAGTAGGAAGGTGGAAGAAAGAAAGAAGCGAGAACGGAAGGAGGAGAGAGGGATCGGAAAGGAGGGTGGATGATATAGCTTATTTGAATGTGAGAAGCACAAGGGAGATGAGTGCTTGTCTACTATCTACTCTACACAAGGAGGTCCGGGAGTTCAACAAATAACAATCACTGCTCAATGTTAGAGCCTAATGAGCCCAAGAAACAAGAAGAGGAGCAACGATAATGACAACGACACGTCAACACTAACAATAATGGCAGGACGAGCCGGTAGAGCCTGGTAGGCCTGTGCTTGTGAGACAAGACCTTGGACGGCCTTGTCAAGGTCGTTCCGGGGAGAGAAAAATCTGGGGACGGAAAGCACACCCCGGCTCGGCATGGGATGTGGAAGGAAGGTAAGATACACCGGAAGCAGGTACCTGCCAAAAATGAAATACCTTGGCTTCAAGTACCTACATGATGATGGGAAGGTGCGCAGGACTTCCTTGTGCAACAACGACACGGATATGATTAATTCTCCCCACCCTCAACCATGTAAACACTCACCGCACCCCCATCCCTTCTCCCCGAGGACTTCCCTAGTCCCGGAACCCTCATGTTTCTCACCAGCAAATAGTACCACGCATATCTCCTTTGTACAATTAATTCACTGTCATCATAAGCTTCGTATCGGGAGTTTTATCGGCTTTGCTGGATATGTAGTGGATGCATAACGCGTGTCATTTGTATCTGCCCCGCCAAAGACTTCCACAACTACCAACAAGAATTGAAGCTCTAGAGAGTTACGCAGAGACACATGTTACCATGAAAAAGCTGCAATGCACTGTCCCCCTGTTCTAGGAATGCATCTCTAGGGGGAGCCAGAACAGATAGGGCCCGAGCCAAGACAAGTTTATTCCCAGCGCAAATTTTTTGGATACATTGGTAGCCCATCTCCATAAGTTACACCATTAGCTGATTCACTTCCAGGATTCACTAGCTTCACCAATACAATTGGAAGGATGCCTTGGCCATTGATGACTCGCACAGCTCAGCTCTACCCCTCCAACGACCATGACAGTTTGACACGTCATGTCGCAACAGCGAAGGAAAGAAAAGAAAAGAAAAAAAGAAAAAAAGAAGAAGAAAACAGGCAACAAGACCATCAACAAAGGGAAACGCGAGAGAAAAGGGGGAAAGAGGAAACATTGGTCCAAGGAAACAGAGCGAGCGGCAACGGGACTATCTACCCGACTGTA
This sequence comes from Fusarium domesticum, assembly GCA_013618395.1. Taxonomy (NCBI): domain Eukaryota; kingdom Fungi; phylum Ascomycota; class Sordariomycetes; order Hypocreales; family Nectriaceae; genus Fusarium; species Fusarium domesticum. The sequence continues at coordinate 9,668 of JABFEV010000367.1, read as the reverse complement.
CCGACAATTCAGCCATCTGCAGAGTTATGGTTGAGACTCTTCTCAGGGATAATTGACGTTTCTGAATGGAACACAGGGCAGCCTGTGGCAAGCAATCACCGCCGCAAGTACCAGAGTAAAGAACGCTAGTGCAGACGTAGCAACAACAACTGATCCAGCATTCTGCTAATATACCGGGCGACAAGTTGGAGACACAAGCTCTTACAGGATACCAAGAGCGTGAGGAATCTGGGACAAAACCTTGGCTTTTGGCAAGCGCATGGTGCTTTAGTGCTGGCATTGCTTGACCAAGGAGTTGCCAACAACATGGATAGATGCACAGCGCATAATGGGGTGTATTTGTTCCTTGACATGTTCTGGAAATTCGACTAGCAAGCAGGCCCAAGCCTTGGAAAAGCTGAAGCGCCCCATACATTCATCCATGTCAGGACTCAGTGGAACCTCGAAGCTGTTCCGGCCCAATACGACGACTAGACTCCGTGCCAGGGCTAGCAATCGGAAGCCGAGAAAAGTCGTGAGAAAGGAGGTCAAGACGATGGAAACAGATCGCCAAAAGCTTGCTCTCAAGGACAGTTCGGCATTTGTCGCCGCTCAGGACAACACTGGTGGTTCTGATGGTCTGATCTCCCTACCTCTCCCACAGGTAGACCACTGGCGGTGACCTATTTCTGCTGAGCCCTTGCCTGGTCCTCACTCATGCCAGGTACGTGGTGTTGAAGTATCACAAGGATATCAAGACAGTCGTCTTCTTTGGCTGTGTACTTGGAGCAGGCTTTTACTTGCACCAAGTTGGTGGACCAGAGTCTTGATGAAACCCCCCAAAGCCTTTACACCCAATATTAGATGAATATTTGGGTCTCAAAGATATCAGATGGCTGGCTGCAATTGCTTCCACCAAAATCCATGATAGCAATCGTGTGCTAACTGACAGCGATTGACGACGGCAGACCGCTTCTCATCTATCCCTTGCATTTCCTCGGACATTGTACATGATCCTAAGGAATGTTTGGTACGATAGTGTATGGTGTGTGTTGGTCAGCTCTGTTATGGTCAAGAGAGTTTCCTTGAGACATGACAGGCAACACCGAACACCGAGAAACTCTTGGTACTCGATGGAAATTGTCCAAAAGCAGATGATGGACAGAATGGTACTCCTGTTATCAACGTTTGACCCGGTACTACACTGCCGTTGGTTTCCAACGTTTTCTTCCAGAATACGGAGTACATGATAGACGAGATGACGCCAGGGGCCAGGGAAAACTATGGCGGTCATTGCTCATGCTCATGGTCTAGGGTGTAGATCAAAGAAGGCGGCCTGCACCAATTTGCGTCTTCGAGGAGGGAAAGTTGCCCCAAGAGACATGTGTCTTACAAGGAAGAGCAATAACGAGATGATGACACTGGTTTCTCACATGATATGAGGGAGATAACCCCCTTCCCCGGATTCACTTCCCCAACAACGTCACATGCCTGTTTCCCAGTCATGGCCGATGTCAACTTACAGTCGAATGATAAGGGCAGTTTAAAATTGATCGATGGTGGTAATACTGCCCATCCCGAGTGAGGTGCGGAACACACGGAGCCATGTTATGGTATGGATCGAAAGGACATGGTTGGGTTTGGGCTAATATGCTACCTCTCTCTCACGTCTGTTTCACGGCACACGTAGCAATGAAGACCAGCGGTTGAATACAAGCCAGCAAGTAAGCAAAGCGATCAAACAACCTGGTATAGATACGCATCAAACAGCTTGTGGTTGGCACACCTTCGCCTGGCCAATTTTCTGGTACACTCCATTCCGTCTCTCCGACTCCTGTTTTTTATTTAAATTTTTCAATCGCCAGTATTTGGTCTCTCTGGATGAGGAGTCGAGAATTCTCCTCCCCTGCACAAGATCCAAGAGCTAACATGGATCGATGGACCAAAGTCTTGGGCACACATTTCTGGCACTCAGCCTTGACTCGCACTTTCGATAGTGCACGCATTAGTTGGCAGCGCCCCTCGCTCGCTTGTACACGTTCTAGAGATGCGGTGGGCTCCAGAGTGTTCAGTGTTTGATGGAATGTGAAGATGGGAACCTGGATGGAAGATGAAAATAGGAAAGTGTGGAGATAGGGTCCGAAATTGTGGAGATGAGTGCTGTTGTACTAACCTCGATAGGGGACGTCAGGACGGGACGCCGCGTCCATGTTCCTGGATTCCCGGCTTTACCCAGTCAGTGGACACACCCCCTGGGCCCCTGGCAGACAGGCTCTAATTACCAATTGGGTGTGGAATGGGAAGGCATACCATTCTGGAGAGTAAGGCTTGTAGGAAAAGTAGGGCCATCGATAAGCTCATGGGATCTACAGCGTCAGCTTCACTATTAGCATCTACCTAGGTACGAGCCAGCAACATCCTCCTTCGAGGCTTCATGCCGCGTAACTACATCCGCAGGCACCTCAAGCATACTCAACCGGATGCACAAGGCATGGTACATTCTCCTGAGGCCCGTTGGCAGATACTCGCTGGCGTTGCATGAGTTGACCGGCCCCAACTTTGTCGCACAATAAAGGCTCCTTGTCCCCATGCCTCCTATCGGATACCATCCGCATCCCAGGTTGTTTGTCGACTCCAAACATAGTTGTACTTTCTGGTATTTATCCTGGACGTGTTGAGTATCCTGAGGATTTCCCGCAGCGTTTCACAGGATATGATGGGTACGGACTCGTGGCCGTCTATCTAACCGAGGAGAAAGAGTGTGTGCGAGAAGCCTCGGCATCAGACCTCACTTGTATACCTCGACTCCTTCACCCTACACTTTTACGCCAATCCACGGTTGAGTGAGGTCTCAAAGCGCATAAGTTGAATTCCTGTCCCCCACGTCTAATTATGATACCCTCTAGGCTTCACGACCACCCTTGATTCAGTGCCCCGATCTTGTCGTCCAAGTCCTTTGACCCTGCAAAGACATGCAGTCTATTTATCTGAAAATCAATGTCGCTATTCTTTTTTTTCTGAGAGCAAATGTGCCCTGGTTGAAGGTTTCGGTTCATGCTAGAAAGGACGTGTCCGGGTACCAACAACAAGGCCATTAACGAGCCGCCACGCCCAGCGCGCGCACACTCTCGTCACAAAATTCCTCCCCTTTCATTCCTTGGAAGCCGACGCACTTCTCGGCGCTCCTGATGAGGGCTTGGCCTTGCGCCGGGTTGGTTGGTACACATCATTGAAGTTCATGGCTACGCCGAGGAACCGCATGTCCGTGTCAGGCTGGTACGCTAGGTCACCGAGGAGCAGCTGCACCCTTGTCCGGAACGACGAGCCCAGATGACGGAGCCGGTCCTGGAGCACAGGGAACTCGGACGCAACTCCTGTGGCTGTCGGCGTATCTGGACCTTCGCCCTCGTCGAGATGCCGTGTCGTGCTCCGTACATCGGCTTCTTGACGCTGCGTAAAGTCCGACACACTCCAGCTGTACAGGCCATCGACTGAGTCGCGGTAGCTGAGCATGAAGCGGAGTAGTTCTGCCAGCTGCACCATGTAAGAGTTCCGATCATCCTGCTTGGCTCCCAGCAGACCCTTGTGTGTGATGTCGTTGAGATATTGGGTATGAGCCTGGATAAGTTCATCAAGAGTACAGTCTTCCCGCCTCATCCGCTTCTGGAGCTTGTCCCATGAAGACTCAATCACTTCGAACAGGATGTAGTATTGCAGTTGGCCTGTGAAATGAATCATCTCGGCAAGGGTGCCCCGTGTTGATTTCCACGTCTGGGCAACCGTGGGATCTGAATTCTGAAGGACGCCGCGCGCGCCGGTCATGCACTTCCGCCATGTCGACAGCAGAGCAAACTCGACGCGTTTGAGACGCCAGAGAAAGTTGAAGACCTTGAGATACTGTCTGTTGCCCCATTCCGTAACAACAACATCCACAGGTGCATCGATCTTGTATTCAAGAGTGAAGCAGTCCCAGCCAATATCGCCGTGCGACAGTTGAAGCATACGCGCATCCAGCCGTCGCAGAACCTCTGGAGAATCGTACTGGGCATTCGAGCCACGAATGGCATGTTCCAGCTGCGCCGTCAACGTGTGTCTGTATTGAGCTCCGGCGGGACGGTCCAGATTGGCTGCAAGAGACTCCATGAGAAGTGCGATAAAGTCTCCTTGACCTAGGAGGATGTAGTTCCTTAGAGCTTGAAGGTGCTCAAAAAGGTGGAATTTATTGGCCATCAAATCGATAAGTCGCTTCATGGTTGTCTTGTACGCTTCGTCGATCCACGCCTCGAGCGTGGCCGTGTCGCCGTATCTCAGCTCCTTCGAAGCAGCCTTAGAATAGTCTTCCACCCAAAGTGCATCACCGCAGCTGTGCCGGATAAAGTTGAGTGATTTGCCAATGAGAAAGACCTTTTGTGCAAAGTCCTGAGTGATGATGCTGGGTATCATGTCTTTGGCAATTTCGTACTTGTCCTCCCATACGTTGCTGGCTCCTTTGCCCTTCCCTGATTCTTTGTTAGGGGGCTGCTCCCTGACGAAGAACTCCTGGTAAGGATCAGATAGCTCGCCGTCGTATATCCAATGGCGTAGAATATCATAAAACGGGCGAGTGAAACTTCCAAGCAGTCGCTCCGCAAAGGCAGCCACTACTGGATCTCCATGAGATGAGGAGAATCCATGTATCAACGAGACAAGCTGGCCGCCTTTGTTCTTCTCCGACTCCTCCGCGATGAGGCTCATCAGTCTCAAGCCCATGGTAGCCTCTCGTGTCCACACGACGCAACGTTTCAGTGTCACACCTGTCTTCCCAATACCTGCGCGCGGCGCACTCTCATCTAGAGATGCCAAGGCCCGTCGAATTTGACCTTCTAGAGTGGCGATCAGGCTCAGATACGAACGCAGCTCGCCGCTGATGGCAGCCCGAAGACTCTGACCTAGGAGACCCTTTGCGGGAGTTTTGCAAAAGCCATACAGGCCACGGTATAATAACGAGGGCTCTGCTAGCGTATGGAGAAGAGAGACAATTGGTAGGGGAAGAGTGGGCGGTAGTTTAAGAGTATCTGATTTTGCAAAGGGTAGTGTTGTGGAGGAGAGGCCTTGGAGGGTGAATGGGAGGTCTCGAAGAATCACGGTTTCCGAGGGTTCGATTTCAGAGTAGTTACTGGCCAGGAGAGTAGCTTTGAGGGAAACGTCGCGTTTGGGGGCCTCTGGCCTTACTTCGGGTTCGTTGGCAGGTTTGTTGCTATCCCGGCCAGGGAGTTTCTTGAGCCCTTCCGGCTGGAAAGCCTCCTTGAACTGTTCCTCTTCATGTCTAATCGCCCTCGACGTTCGTTCCCGACCTTGACGCTTGATAGCATCACGGCTGATGGCTTCACGGTAGTTGGGTGCTGACGGCTTCACTGGGCTCAGAGGGAGGGGTTCGCTAGGGTCGGGAGAATCGGCGAGCTGATAGAGCAAGTAAAGAATTGCCCACTTGTGCTCGAGTACGGGAAGGGAGAGAAGTCTAGTGTAGAGATTAGAGAATCGAAGAGCCTGCGTTGGGTTGCTCTGTATGAGCTTGCGCTTTATGAGATCGGAGGCATGGTTGACATCTGAAGCTATTGCGGGGGAGGATGGGCTATTTAGCAGGGGAGTCAGTACTAATGGGCGTATGACTTGAACAGGCATGAACCAGCCTTGGGAGATTATCACCTTTCTAATACAGACTTGACAAGTTCAAAGCACGTGTCATGGCGTTCTTGCGCAGCCTCTTCGGTGTCGTTGGGTTGTTTGGGAACCACATGGGCTATCAGACTGTCAATAGCGTTGGTGATGCGGTCGGGAGCCATGACGGCATTGTCGCAAGCAGCATGCGATGGCCCGAAAGGGATGAATCGATTGTGGGAGTTGAGAGGTTTGATCGGAAACGTGACTGTTTGCTGAGGAGATCCAGTATGTGTTGACGTCTGTCAGTGAGGGACGGGGAGGTTCTTTGTTTTTGATGGGTTGCGAGACAAGGTCGATTCAGGTACTGGACGCGCCATACGCGACGACCTAGACCTGGAGTTAGTGGGTGGTGGTGCTAGAAATGACATGTGAAGTAGGGGGAACTTCACTTTGTTTTGCTGTGCGGCGCTTCATTACTGTACCCAGTACCTAGGTCGTGCGCTCTGGCCGGGGTAGGCCTCGAGGTCTGGGTCAACGAAATTCAACGACACACCTAAACCAGTTATCGATCTCTCCCTAACTTCAACCCACGACCAATAACTCGCCCATCAATTTGTCCGCCGTCCATCATATCATCCATCCGAACCATACCCGCATCGTGATCGCCTCATCGACTGCCTCTCGATTCCCGCACAACTCATGCGTCTTTTTCCCGCGTCGCGCCGCGCTACACTGCCGCACGCGACACGGTCGCTTGTTGACCCCATATCAAGATGCCCGACATCGACCCCGCGGCGCTGAGCCGCCCTTCCGTCAGCCTTTCAACTCCTATATTGTCAACGAAGACTCTTGCAGGGTCCATGCCCGGGGCGCCCAAGATTGCAAAGTCTAGTCAGATCCCCGCCCGAATTGACCTCGAGCCGTTGTATACGGCGCTCAAGTCCGTTGTTACCAGTGAGCAATGGGCCATCTACAAGGAGTCAACCACCGAGTTCCTAGTCGGTAAGCATTGCACGTATACTCTTATCCTGCGCACCATCTAATCTGTTCCATCAGGACGCTTGAACCAGACGGAGTATTCAGAACGAATCGACCCCATCCTTGCTGGACCTGGGGACAAGGAACATCTACACAATAACCTCATAACGGCAATCTATGGAAATGTTACTCGAGAGATGCCCGACCAGGGTCTGGCGCCTTGGGTCAGCGCCAACGATAAGCCTACGGCGACTGTTACCAGCAAGCCTGTATCAGGTGATGCTGCCGAGCGCAGGTTGAAGGGCGATGTAATGCAGTTGCCCGCGCGAGATCGAAGGCGTGTAAAGGATCTGATTCAAAACGATGTTAGTGCTGTCGTACTGCTTTCACTAAACGCCTATAACTGACTCTTCTAGTGGGATCCGCATGAGAGCATGTCAAATATGTTTGCCGATACCCATCGCAAGCATTTAATGGTCGCGGATGCGACACCGAGCGCGACAGGGGGTATCAACAATATGAGTGAGTGGCATCTACTTCTGGTATACTCCGCAATGTCTAACGACGTCAAGATTTTGATTTGGAAATACGAAAAAGATATGCGCAGCCACTGGCTGTCGAGTCTGGAGAGTTTCCCGATATGGGTATGATCACTGGTCGCATGCTGCCATCCTGTTACGAAGCAGGGCTTGTCAGCGGTCATTCCTCAGACGCCCCTCAGCTCATGACTATCGCTGTGGAAACGTTTATCAAGGAAGTCTTGACCCAAGTGTTTAGCCGTACTCGAAGCAACGGTCCTGGCGATTCTGGAGTCGCAGGTTTCGGTGCTGGAACGACGTGGATCCAGACTCACAAGTATAAGCAGCAGCTCAGGTACGAGGAAGATGCAGTGCAACGGGGTGAAGTTGCACGAGATAAGAGCGGTCTTCTTCCGGCTGAATCCAAGGCTGCGAGCGAGCGAGGAGCTCTAGATATGGCAGACTTGCGTCTCTCGCTTGAGATGGCCGACAGCGGAATGGCACAGTTCCCTATCCTCATGACGCAGGCCAAATATGGATACCGCGAGGGCGAGCTGGAGAATTGGGATGACTACTCCTATATACATGGCCAAGAACCGGACAGACACCATGACATATTTAATCCTTCAACAGTCAACGGCGAAAAAAATGAACTGGTCAATGGGTATCCTGATGCTATGGAGATCGACAATGAGCATTATTGGGAGGGCGCGGAGAGTCAAGACTTGGACATGCTTGACAGTGTTCTGGATTCATGCCTTGCAGTTGGATCCTAGGAAAGCCCAGACACGGAGATTTTTTTTGGCAAACCCCCTGATCATATTGGGAAGGGGTCAAACGACGAACAAATCATACGCACGAACGGGTTTAGCCGAATTGAAGAGAAAGCTTCAATAAAGGGACCTTCAATCGTGAAGGAAAAGGACCCTGCGAGACTGAGGAAGAATAGGACCCTGATGAGACTGAGGAGGAACCCGATGACGAAGCTGATGAAGAAGATTGGGTCGCGAGGACTAACAGGTAATTGGTGCAACGAAGCTGGCGTTTGAAAAGTATGGGACGCGGCTTCGTTGATATAATCTGGGGATTCCGACGAGGGCATTTGCATCGGCAGGCTTCATTTTTCTGGCGCAGGGGGGTTTAGGATTCTGTCGCGCTTGTAGTTTCGGCGCTTTTCCTGCCTTTGACTTCTTTGTATGATTACAGTTGCTTGGGAATCAGTCCTGAGGAGCACTTTTTTAGGGGGGGTATGGCTGATGGGAAGTTTGGCTTGGAGAGCATATAGGGGTTTATTGTGTACGTTTGATATTACTAGGGGCGATACCCGAGAAGCACAAGAGAGACGAAGGAGCTACTTCCTATGGCAAACAAAACCTTAGATGTAAACGCTGTTGTTTGATCTTGGTATAATGGTGGATGCGATCTAATGATGAGTACTACATAGTGTGAACTTGAGTCTTGAATATCCCTGGCCACCTGATATGAAGTCATTCTAGAACAATTCGTTATCTGTCAGCGGAAGCAAAGGCCCGGCCGCCCGGTAGCCATGTCATTGCGACAATGCACACTGACATTATCTTTGGTCCGGATTAAATATATCAGAACTGCCCATAAGAGGGATAGTGAACAACTGCCACCATAGACATGGAAAGGAAGCTAAAAGGACGCCCGGAAGCTTCGAAGCTCTTAGGGGCGGGGGACTGGTGACGTTGTTGGTTCATGGAGATGGAAGGGATGCCAGAGAGCTGCTTAACAGGCTTAAACCCGTTAGTCGTAACCTGGAGGACTAGCAGCAGGGCTCAAGCTCAGCTTCAGGTTCGAGAGACATGTAAACATTAAATAGGTGGGTGTGTTGCTAGATGACGGGAAGTGGTGAGACGAGATAAGAGAGAAGATGGGAAACACTAAAACAAGACATGGGGGAAATAAGGAAAATAAGGGAGATAGCGATAAGAATGAGAACCTGGCTAAGAACCTGGCTAAGAACCTGGCTAAGAACCTGGCTAATGGAAACCCAGCAACCTCTCAGCACATACCAGAGCCATCAGAAGCTATTCTGAGTGTGTCCACGGGGATGAGTAGAAGAGTGCCGACGTTGATGAATGACCGAATGTCTTTGAATGGGCTTCTGCTTCCGGGGGCAATGCACGGAATCTTCCATCTTGCGAGGGGGAAAGAATAGAAGCGTGGCTGCACAACTAAACGGGTGGATGTCACACTGTAAATCCCCAACCCCCTCCTTTCAAGGTTATCTGTTGTTCTCTGTGATGTGCGATGTGTAAGGTACTCTTTTTCTCTCTCTCCTCCAGCGTAGAGACCCCTGTTGACGAGGGGTGTTGTTTGTTCTCTGAGGTCATCAATCACACAGTTCTTACCCAGTCCGGGAGCTGCACAGAACGACACCGGAACTGCCTGTGGAAGGCGGGCGCAGGTCACCAAGTGGTTCGTGCGCTATCGTTCTAGAAAGCTTCCCTGGGCGGCAGCCACTCAATCCTCCCTCTTCCCCTACCTTCCCCTTCTCCTTCTTGCCTTCGTCCCCTCTCGTCCCCCCTC